>JAGFNQ010003819.1:89678-240597 GCA_024364735.1 Boesenbergia rotunda | reverse complement strand
GATCCCATCACAAATTCTCTTATGCTGTGATTGTATTGCGGACATTCAGTAGATGAGTTTAAGATCCCAATCAAATACACAAACATGTATACTCAAATAGTGAATTATCATTTATTAATATAAATGTTTACATCATAAGGCGATTGCCTTAGGACACTTCTCTCATATCACTAACAAACTCCCACTTGGCCTAATGCCAATCGCTACGGTATCCAATACCACAGGCTCTAACATGACCCTCAAACTTGTTTGAGGCAAGGCCTTAGTTAAAGGGATCCGCTATATTCCTTTCAGTGGGAATTTCAATTTGTATGTCATTCCTACTTATAATCTCTCTGATCAGATGATAGCGAAGCACGTGTTTGGATCGCTGATGAGACCTTGGTTCCTTGCTTGTGCAATAGCTCCATTGTTGTCGCAGTAAACCGGCACTGCTTCATCAATGGTTGGAACCACAAAGTTTGAGACAACTTCTTGATCCAAACTGCTTCCGTGGTATAATCCGCTACGGTGTCTTGTTTGGAACTTTCCAACTTACTGCGCCTCCATTCAAAGTAAATACGTATCCAGACTGGATTTGGAGTCATCCTTATCTGTCTGGAAACTGGCATCTGTATACCCACGTATTACCATATCTCCTTCTCCATATATTAGGAACACATCCTTAGTTCTTCTTAAGTACTTAAGGATTGTCTTGACAGCCGCCCAATGATCCATTCCTGGATCCGACTGGTATCTGCTTGTGACGCTCAAAGCATACGATACATCGGGCCTAGTACATAACATAGCATACATGATAGATCCTATCGCGGATGCATAGGGAATCTTATTCATGCAAATCCTCTCGTCTTCTGTGCGCGGACACATAGACTTTGAAAGGTTGATCCCATGCCTGATGGGAAGGTAACCTTTCTTGGATTCCGACATGCTAAACCTTTTTAGCACTCGGTCTATATATGTAGACTGCGAAAGACCAAGCAACCGTTTTGATCTATCTCTATAGATTCTAATCCCAAGGATATAGGTTGCTTCTCCCAGGTCTTTCATGGAGAAAGTTTTGGACAACCAAATTTTAACTGTCTGTAAAACTGATATATCGTTTCCTATAAGTAAATGTCATCGACATATAATACTAGGAATACGACTGCACTCCACTAACCTTCTTGTACACCAAGGTTCGTCAGGATTTTGTGAGAAATCAAACTCTTTGATTGTCTTATCAAAACGGATGTTCCAGCTCCTAGATGCTTGCTTCAATCCATAATATGGATCGTCGAAGCTTGCATACTTTGGTTTTATCAACCGATGTGAAACCTTCAGGTTGTATCATGTACACATCCTCAAGCAAGTTTCCATTAAGGAAAGCTGTTTTCACATCCATTTGCCATATCTCATAATCATAATGAGCTGCTATGGCTAGGAGCATCCGAAATGGATTTAATGCATAGCTACCTGCGAATAGGTTTCGTCATAATCAATTCCTTGCTTTTGACGATATCCTTTTGCCACTAATCTAGCTTTAAAGGTAACAACATTACCTTCCATGTCGGTTTTCTTCTTGAAAACCCACTTGCACCCTATGGGTTTAATCCCTTCAGGTGGGTTAACCAAGTCCCATACTTGATTTTCGTACATGAAATCCATTTCCGACTTCATGGCTTCAAGTCATTTGTCCCTTTCTGAACTTTTCAGAACATCTTCATAACTGATATGTTCGTCATCGCTTATGAGTAACACGTCGTTCGATTCACTTATGAGAAATCCGTATCTCTCTGGAATATTGCGTGTCCTATCAGACCTACGAAGAGGTGGTGTTGTTTTAGGTTCAACTGATAGCTCATCATTATGAGGTATTGGTTGTGGGTCTAGACTAGGTGTCTCTGTGATGTCTATTGGAGTTTCTTGAACTTCATCAAGTTCAATGCTACTCCCACTGTTTTCTTGTAAAAGAAACTCTTTCTCCAGAAATACAGCATGCCTTGAAACAAACACCTTTTGTTCCAAGGGATGATAGAATTGGTAACCCTTTGTTTCCTTAGGGTATCCAATAAATAGACATTTATCAGACTTAGCATCCAATTTATCTGATACAGTCCGCTTCACATAAGCGGGACAACCCCATATCTTAACGTGAGTTAAGTGGGGCTTCTTACTATTCCATATCTCATATGGAGTAGTAGAGACTACCTTGGTCGGGACTCTGTTTAGCAAGTAAACAGTTGTCTTTAGTGCATAGCCCCAAAAGGATTTTGGAAGAGTTGCATGATTCATCATAGACCTAACCATGTCCATCAAGGTTCGGTTGTGCCTCTCAGATACACCATTATGCTGTGGTGTATACGGCGGAGTCCATTGGGACAATATTCCATTGTCCCTGAGATAATCTTGAAACTCTTGACTTAAGTATTCACCACCCCGATCGGATCGAAGTATTTTAATACTTTTGCCAAGTTGTTTCTCTACTTCATTTCTGAACTCTTTGAATTTCTCAAAGGCTTCAAATTTGTGTTTCATCAAGAACACATACCCGAATCGTGAGTGATCATCGATGAAGGTGATGAAGTAGCTATAGCCTCCTTGTGCAAGAGTTGACATTTGTCTACATACATCAGTATGTATTAGACCAAGCAATTCTCCCACTAGATTACCTTTTCCGGAGAAGGGTAATTTGGTCATCTTGCCTTTTAAGCATGATTTGCATGTATCAAATGAACCGGGTTCAAATGATTCCTGAATTCCACATCGGTGTAATTCGGTCATGCGTTTCTTGCTTACATGGCCAAGACGGCAATGCCAAATGTAGGAGTCTATTTGATTATCTATTCTTGCACACTTGTTGCTTATTTCGATATTGAAAATGTCACCGGATAAATCTAACGTGTAGATACCATTGCACAAAGTTCCGGTTCCATAAAGAACGCCATTTAAAGTTATGTAACAACAATTGTTACTAAAATTTAAATGGTAACCCTTTTCATTCAAGCATGAAATAGATACAATGTTCTTTATTAACGAAGGAACAAAATAACAATTATCCAATTCTAAGACAAGTCCAGCAGGGAGCTTTAGCAAATATGTTCCGATGGAAACAACAACAACCTTTGCTCCATTTCCAACTCGTAAATTTGCTTCTCCTTTGACGAGTCTTCTTCTATTCCTTAGCCCCTTTATGTCATTACATATATGTGAGCCACACCCAGTATCGAGTACCCAGGTATTTGAGGAAATAGAGTGACATTCAATAACGAAGATACCTGAAGAGGATGGGGCATCGGATGCCTTATTCTTCAAGGACTCAAGATAAACCTTGCATTTTCTTCGCCAGTGACCCTCCTTGCCACAATGATGGCAAGTTCCTTTTGGTCTCTTTTCAGTCTTTTTGGCCTTTTTCTTCTTTCCTTTATTCTGTTCTTTGGCCTTCCTCTTAGAACCTTTCTTCGAGGAACCAACTAACAGTACCGTCTTTTGATCCTGCTTCACAGAAGGCTCTACAGTCTTCAGCGGGTTGAGCAACTCAGGTATTGCAAAACCGAGTGTGCTCAGTCGCTCAATGTACCCCAACATCTTTAACACAAACTGCGAGGCAGAAGTGCCTTCCTGTATCTTAGTGGTGAAGAGGAGTCTGGAGACTTTGAACCTTTCGGATCTCGCCTGCTCTTCAAACAACTCATGAAGATGGAAGATGATGGTATAAGCATCCATATGCTCATGCCGCTTTTGCAGCTCAGGTACCATAGAGGCTAGCATAATGCAACTCGCAAGTTCAGAATTGGTCATATGTTTCTGATAGGCCAACAATTGGTCTGGAGTTGCATTTTCTGGAGGACGGTCAGGAAGTTGATTTTCAAGGACATAAGCAAGCTTCTCTGCCTTGAGGACTATCCTTAGGTTTCGAAGCCAGTCCATGTAGTTCGGCCCAGTCAGTTTATTGGTGTCCAAAATGGAACGCAAGTTTAAAGAAGACATGATCGAGTGATTATCCTAGAAATACAAATTGAACTTATGTGAGAAGATTAATTAAAGAATGTATCAATATACATTAATAAAATTCTATTTATTTTTCAAATTGAATTACCCTTTTTATCAATTCGGGAGATCGTAGGAGCATCTCCAAATAGGTTGATATCCAACCATAGATAAGATCAACCATGGCTGTGGCCATCAAGTTTTTCTTAGCTATGAAGGTAGGTAATTAAACCGATTACACATCACATATATGTAACTATCACATTATGCTATCAACTAATTGAATGTTTGCATAAATCATTGGGTTGTTAACTCATTAACAAGTATGTATCAATATACATAGCACCCAAGTGCACCTCTCTTTACATCGACCTTGGCTGTGGCACAACAAATCGATGATCCAAGCTTAAGGCTGACCCATTAATCAAGAAATAGTTTTAATATGGTTGGAGCTCATTCAAGCGTTTAGTCAGGCTTGGATGTGTCCAACAACCAAAACTAAGGATTGACCTCTGACTCCAACTCCTCTGACTCCAACTATATTATTCATAAACTAATTCCATGGTTTGAACACGTTGAGGTTCAAGTCGGGCATGGATGTGTCCATCAACCCAAGCGAGAAACAAAACTCCGATTCTAACCATATTAATGGAAGGTGTTGGCCTTAATATTTTGTAAGGGGTTTTGGGTCTCATCTTTTCTAAGCACATTCATGACATGTGTCATGACTAACGATTTCCTTAATAAAGTATGCATGCGACTTAAGTTATCAAGTCTCATTAATTGAATTAGGAACCGGATTTCCTAATTCTAATCTCATACTTTAATAAAGGAATTGTTTTGGGAAACAATTTCCTAAATTGTCATAATCAATTTCGGAAATAATATGTTCAAGACTTTGATTTCTATAAATCAAAACTTATTAAATTAAGAGACAATTCCCTTAATTCAACCACATATTATTTTCATGAAAATCTCATTTAAGAAACTCTATCGGAAACCATTTTCCTAATTAATTTTGGAGACAACAATATGTAAGAGCATCACCTCTTAAAACATATTTTATTCATGGATTTAATTAATTACAACAAATCGTTTTCTAAGGGTGGCTCCCCGAGGCTCAGATACCCAAAGAAAAATAATTTGTTGTAAATCCAATTGGACGGCTCCCCGAGGCTCAATCCAAATCAAACATGACAATTTCAATTTAAAATTGGGAAATTAAATTACAACAACTAGCTTTAAATTGGACGGCTCCCCGAGGCTCAATCCAAAATAAAGAATTTTGTTGTCAATTTAAAGACCAATTCAAATTTAATTGTCAATTAACTGTCCATGAATTTGTCTAGACTTTCTTAAAAGAAAGTGCCCAAAATTGCGAGATTTCATAAATTGGTTTTCAGAATAATTGTAAGTTTCTGGTATAAAGAAAACTTACATATTTCCAATGTTGGAAAATTTCTAAAATTAGAAATATTTCCAAAATTGGAAAGTTTCCAAAGATGGGAAGTTTTCACAATTATCATAAAATTTTAGAAACTAGGAAATTTCAAACGTTTGCGAAATTTCATGAGGATTTCCAAACTTCGAAATTCCTAAATCAAAAATTTATTATAATTGGAAAGTTTCCATAATTGAAAAATTTTCCGAAATTCAGATCATGACAAAGTGTTCCGCAAAACAATTATATGATGATGTCGAACACTAACTGGCTCTAATACCACTATTGGGACCGGGTGCATGTTGACAAGGATACGAGTTCGTAAAATATTAAATTTTTACGTGCAGCGGAAGAATTTGCATAAAATAATTTCCTAAATTATTTTAACTTTGTATCTAGCATGCAACCTTATAGTGTGTTGACATAATCATAAAATAAAACTTTGCAAAAAAGTAAACTAATTTACATTATACCTCTCGTAACTCGAAGTAAGGGACGAGATCCAACCGTAGCGTCCCTTGGAAGCTCCGCCTCTATTCGCGTCCACGCCGAGTTCTCTTCAGGATGACTTCGCAAAGTCACGAGTTTTGCGCCGACGAGAACTACTAGATTCTCTATAGGCACAACAAGAAAGATCAAGAGAGGAAAGGGAAACTAACCACCAAGAAAACGGAATCGAATTCCGGGAAGTGAGGAGTCGCTATCTGCTTCTTCTTCTTCTTGTTTCGTTTCTCCTTCTTCTTGAAGCTCACGGCAACCTTGCTTGGTGTTGATAGGGTGCGCCGACCCTAGCAAGGAAGGTGGGAGCCGGCCCTAATTCTCCAAGAAGGGCGCCGGCCCTAAGGGAAAGGAGAGGGAGAAGAGAATAAGAGAGAGGGAGAGAGGAAGTCACTAATCTCAATTAGCTTAGGAATTAAAGGCTTCCCTTTGGTTCCTTATATAGTTGCTTCTCCCTTGCCAAGTCTCCTCTTAACGGAATTAGTTATCATAAGAATTTTATCTTATAAAATTTCTCATGACTTATTCCGTAATGCTTAGTTTTATTATAACTAATTTATAATAAAACAAATTCTTCTTCTCTTTAAATTATGGAATAAATTTTATAAGAAATTTATAAACTTTCTTATTATGGAAAAATCAATTCATAATTGATTTTATAAAATTAAAATAAATCAATCCATGGATTATTTTAACTTCCATAAAAGAATAAATTTCTATAAATTTATTTTATATAAATTTCTTTATACAAATTTATTTATCCATAATTTATAAAATAAATCGCGCTAGATCTATTTTATTAATTAAACCAAAATCAATTAGTTTTCTCCCTTTAATGTGGTCGGCCATCCAAGGAGGGTTAGCACCCTCTTTGGCCGGCCAAACCAACCCGAACCGGTCGCGAATTAAACTCATTTAATTCGCCCAATAAGCCTTCAAAAGACTTAGCCATCTTTAGCTTCCATTGCGCCTCTGATTAACTCAGATTCGACTTATTTCTCTTGATCGGAAAATCCAATTTTTAACTCGTTTTAAATCCCTCGGATTACTCGTAGTGCGTGTGACTAAATAGGCTTTCGATTTATGTTGGCCGTCTATAATTAACCCATTAATTATAGAACGATCATGAGTGGCACCTAGTAGTACATCATGATCCCCAATTAATCGAAAGATCAACGGTTTGACCTCAGAAGTAATTCTGAAACCCTTCAGCAGCTCTAATGAATCGTACCCCATTCCCTTCACCACCTTATACCCACTTGGTTCAGGACACGGTCTATGGTGTCAGTCCCCACTAGGCTGACTACGTCACACCTAGCCCAAGTAGTGTCTTTCTCGTCCTTTGGATTTCTAATTACTCTCATGTATTTAAGAGACTCGCACTCTAAACATGATATACTCTGGCCAGATGTTTTGAGTAACAATCCGACGATAGGCCTGGGTATACAACTCCTCGCAAGGAGCGGTGAATCCTTTGTAGGCTGTTCAAACATCTTCGGGCACCTCGGCTTATACCCAATCATCCTGGGTCCACACCTCCTTGGAGATGCTTGCTTAAGATGTTAAAGTATAAGTCTCCATGACCAAGATGACTTGAACACCGCAAGTCAAAGGAACATCGCACTTAAGCCGCAGTAAGAACTTCATTGACATATCTACATGTAGATTCCCATATGAAGTCTTACAGCTTGTCACTCCAATGAACTAGTTCCCTTAACTAGCATCCATGTTTATCTCCGGACATCCCAATGTCACCAGCCAGTGAGAATCAGCTGATTAGAGAATAACCCATGCTAGTCTCAACAGAATTGATAGTGTCCGTATTTATCAATTCATCGACTAGGGACAATTTCAATACTTCACAATTGCACATTAGAGATAGTCACTAGTTGTGATCCCATCACAAATTCTCTTATGCTGTGAATTGTATTGCGGACATTCAGTAGATGAGTTTAAGATCCCAATCAAATACATGAAACATGTATACTCAAATAGTGAATTATCATTTATTAATATAAATGTTTACATCATAAGGCGATTGCCTTAGGACACTTCTCTCATATCACTAACAATTTATGGCTCATTATGATGTAAATATATGTTCAAGTATGTTGTATGAATTTTATGGTGCCTAAACCCTAACTTTATGTGCTATGCATCACGACCTTGTATGCTCATGTTATGTGCCATGTTTTAGTAGGTTTTATTCATGGATGTTTTAAACCATATACCATGAACACATGTGTTGTGAAGTATGCATCATGTTTATGTAGAATTATGCATGCATTATGTTAAATGCCTTGAACATATGTATTATTATATATATTATGGTTATGTAGACCTACGCATGTTTTATGTTAAATGTCATGAACCTATGTAGTATGTATCATGTTCATATGGATCCTACCGATGCATGTCTTATGATAGATATCATGATCATGTATGCTATGTGATATGTACCATGTATGTAAAAACTTATCTATGCATGTTTACCTTATGTACCATGATCATGCATGCTTTATGAATTAAGATGATGTTTATGCCTTTAAGGCATAATTATGTATGTATGTCATGCCTTATGAATTAAGATGATGTTCATGCCTCTAAGGCATAATGATGTGTGCATGACATACCTTATGAATTAAGTCTATGTTTGTGCCTTTAAGACATAATGATGTTATGCATTAACTATAAATGATGAAATGTTAAGTATGCCTTATACCATGCTTCATGTATTAAGATCATGTTTATGCCTTTAATTATGCTATGTAAGTTTTATGAATGATGAAATGCCAAGAGTATTTCTTATGATGTAAAAAGAAGCATGTAAAGTTATTTTACTTTATGGATGGGCTTGTACCGAACCCAAGTAAGGTCCAAGGGATGGGCTCCTTAGAAAGCCTCGGTTCTGGACTACCATAGCTGTCCAACAGGGATGGGCTCCTTAGAAAGCCTCGGTTCTGGGACTACTATAGCTGTCCAACAGGGATGGGCTCCTTAGAAAGCCTCGGTTCTGGACTACCGTAGTTGTCCCTAGGTTGAAGGTAACCTAGTACCCTAGTAGGTCGAGACTAGCTATGACAATCCCGAATCTACTAGATTAAATTTGTCACGAAAGTTGGGACCATCAGATTTAAATGTGTATGAATAACTGGAAACCCTTTTACAATCAAAAACTGAAAATGTAATATAGGGGCCACAGGTCGTATTTTTTTCGGGGCTAGTTGACGTTGTGTGATTCGCGCTTGTATTTAGGTGTCGTTTGTGAATTCGGGTTTCGAATGTGAATTGGGTTTGGATAGCAATTAAAAAGAAATGTAATCGCAAGGAAAGGAAACTTAGCTAAAAAGCTAAACAAGTGATGGTAGGAAACAATTCTGGTTTTAGATCAAAATCCGACAAACTCTAACGTGAACCAATTGGAATTGAACAAATGGATGAGAAATATAACTCCAATGCAGAAATCGAATGTGCAGGTGTAACTCCAACCAATGGACTGAATTGGCAATTTCAACTCCACTTAGATGCAAATCAAGCAAGCAACTAATTTCAAATACAATGGAATTCAATTGCCAAGCTTCCTTGATATTAACTCAGCAACTTCAATTGAAAACTGCAGAAATGGATTTGGCACAGACTTGAAATTGGGATGCAGTAATGGAAGTTGAGAAAAGCCTGCTTATACTAAATGCAAAACTGTAAATATGGCAATTCAGAATTCCATTAATGCAATGACAATTAACTGACCAAATTTGAATGATTTCTAATGCAGAGACTTGCTTTTAAAATTAATAAACTGACATTTTCAGAGAAAGAACTGACCCATTCGAAAGTAACTCAAGAGAAATGAACTCAGAATTGCTACGCATGAATGTAGAGGTGCAGCAACCAGTCATATGCAGAACACACGAAAATCAGAATTGATGTGCAGGAAATCAGATTGCCTTGGCTGTAATCGATTTCAGCAACTGCAGAAAAGGAGCAGAATGCAGAATTGGATGCAATGGTTTACCAAACAGGAACCTTTGATGTGCTGAAATCGAAACTGAAAGAGTACAATTGAAGAATGCAGCAATAACAATAGGGAATGCAGAATTGGAGTTGAGACTCAATCGGATATTGGCACGCTGAGAAATCTAGACCCAACTGGCTGAACACGAGCTGACATCAATCACTTTGTTAGGGTCTCGTTTGATACACCATTCAGAAGTTATCACATTAATATGCATGCAAGGAGACTAACCCATTCAGAAACCAATCTGATGCAGCTGAAGAAAACAGAATTGCAGAAATTCTGCAGGCAATACATGCAAAAACTGATATGCAGTTAAACAAGAGTTCAATGGAGAGTTTCAAATGTCACGAAATTGAGGCAAAGACAACAGATGCAAGCTGAAGTGAAATCCAGAAATGAAAATGCAGAAAAAAACTAATTCGAATGCAGTGATTCAGATTCAATTTGCAGAAATTCAGCACTAGCTGAGCTGAAAACCTAGAATGAACTGCAAGAATTGAAACTAAGCTCTAAGTTAACTAAGCAAACCTATACCTAACTCGAATGCAGGAATTAACCACTACAAAATGAAGAAACAAAATAGAAAACTAACACTCAGATTCGAATCAGAAACTGAAAGACAATTACTGAAATTTGAATGGCACGCAAGCTAGGAGTTGGCACGCAAGAAGTAAGCTACAAACTAGCTGAAATTAAATCTAATTGTCATCTAAACAAGCTCGTAAACTAACTAACTTGAAGATTTAAAACCTAATTAAGCTAAACAATTCAGAAACTTCAAATTAAGCTGCTGGAATAAAAATGCAGAACAGAACAAGTGGCAGTAATGAAATTACAGCTACAAAGACAGAAATTAAACGAGTTAAACTACTCCTCAATCTTCCACGAGCTCAAAATCTTGTTGATCGTCAAGCAAGAGCTGGCTTCGAACCCCTAGGCACAGCAAATCGATTGGAGAACAACTCAGTTGGTCGAATCTACTCAAACTGCACAGTTGGGGAAATTTCCAATCCGAAAGCTTCAATCTCAGTTGTTGAGCTGCGATGGTGATTTGGAGAGGACCTGAGCTCACCTGAGAACCCCTACAAGTGGCTCAAGTCGTCGGAATTTGATTGTAGCTGAGATGTAAGCTCCCGGACCACAAAGAGTGCCGAAACCCTCAAACACACTCTGACCGGATGAAATCTGAGCTGAACTCTCCACCCTAGCTATCTCCAATGATCCAAATCTTGATCTTGATGAAGAATTGAGGGGTCGCGCCCCTTGATTGAAAGAAAAAATGGAAGAAAATGCTAAGAACTCGAAGAACCTACTGTAGCGGCGAGGAAACAGATGAAGAACAGCTACTGCGAAAATTTCCTTAAGTAATTAGAATTGGACGGCTCAGATTGATCGGAGGAGATCCAACGGCAGATCTTGGTCTGATTGGAGCCAAACTTTTATGATGATGATCTGGGGTCAGGATCTGCCTTGTGGTAGCTCAGATCCTCCAGATGTGCAACGAATGGTCCAGATCAACTCTATCTGTGAATGGACGCTCTAGAGCCCTCCTTGCTTGATCCAACGGTTGATTTAGCTCTGATTGGGATGAAACCTTCAGATCTTGATCATAGAGCTTGATCAACCCTAACCTTAGCTCGGATTGCTTCAGATCGTCCCGGATGGCTCAGATCTAGCCGCTCTTGGATCGGACGGCCCGGATTAATCGTAGGCTTGATAATTCGATCCGGTTCACATCCGACTCAAGTTTGACCCAGTATGCCCTAGGTCTAGGATCCTTTCATGCCTACAAAAAATATATCAGAAAATTAGTGGCCAAATAATCCAAAAATGTGTAATTTTGCAATTAAGTCCAAAATAAGAGGAAATCCTAAAACCTAGGGTAAAATCACAATTAAACAATAAAAACATAGGTCAAACATGGATTTTAACAATTAAAATAATCAACAAAATGATACTTATCAAGCTACCTCGGATTTACTTAGGGATGCACGCAAATGATGCATGTATGTGGTACAAGCCGGGGCCCCCCTTGATGTTGAGATTTATGTTTAAGTAATTATAATTATGATTTTAAAATAAGCATCCTTATGTTATGTGCATTTAACTCATGCTAATCATTTTATGCACTTATCTCTCATGTTATGCATCTATTCCATGTCAAGTATTTTATATGCTTATGTTTTATGTCAAGAACTTCTTTATGTTAAGTATTTTATATGCTTATGTTTTATGTCAAGAATTTCTTTATGTTAAGTATTTTATATGCTTATGTTTTATGTCAAGAACTTCTTTATGTTAAATATTTTATATGCTTATATTTTATGTCAAATACTTCTTATGCCATGAGCTCTATGCACTTTCATTACATGTTAAGCACTTCTATATGATTATGTGTTTTCATGTATATCTATATGCCTCCTCATGTCAAATGCTTTATAAATACCTTCTCATGATATGCTTTTGTTTTATGTCACACTCTCTATGTTATGCTCTTTCCATTGACTATATGTGACGTATGATTTTAGTGAGTAGGAAAGGATCTTACTAAGCCTATGTGCTTATGAGTTTTATTTTCTTATACCGCAGATCAAGCAAGAGGATACTAAGCTAAGGGAAGCAGTAGGAGGGGCAAGTGTATGTGTGGCAGTGACATGGAAAAAGAAAAAGAAAAAGATCCTATTACTCATAATTGTCATATGTCTCATGTTTTGCATTGTCATCTTTAGTTTCCATGCTATGCTTTATGATGGTTTTCCTAAAGAACAACTTACTAGGAATATTTTATTACTTATGTTGCTTATGAACAACTTATGTTGATTTCTATATCGTGCTTTATTGCTATACTTATCATTGCTAAATTATGATGTTAACATGCTATACCATGATGTGTTCGTTTAGAACAATATGTTGGCTTTAAGCTTGATGGTAGGATAAGTTATGTTTAATGCAAGCATGTTCAAGAATGTTATGTCTCACATGCTATGTTTTATTTTTTCTATGTTACGACAATGCTAAGTTTACCAAGTAACCATGTTTAAGAATGATAGCTAAGATATGTCAACATAATTCAAGTTTTAAATTGCATGGTTTAAATGCATATGTATGAAGTTTTAAATTATTCCGCTGTATTAAGATCCCCATATGCGTATATGTATGTTCACGTAGCGCCGCCTTTCGCCTACATCGTAAGGCGGGAAGGGCGGGTGTTACAAGTATCAAGCAAACTTGATTATTACGAGATTTTGCAAAATGTGATTGAGTTAGATTATGGGGGAGGTTGAAGAGTTGTTTTATTTGAATGTGATTGGGTCTCCAAAGGCAAACGACTAAAATTGGACGAGGATGGTTTTCTATTAGCCAATTTTACAAATGTGAGGCGCGCATAATGAGCCTTATATATTCGCATCCCAGGCCATGCAAATTTTTTATGTGGAAGATCCAATTGATTATAATTGACATGTAATTATCACCACCGATGCACGAGCATAGTATAAAATACAACCTATGGCAGATGTTGATACATACCTTCAAAATTGTATTTGTAATCCAGTAAACGACAATGAACAAGAAGAAGTTATTTGGGTTCGAGATGATGCTGTAGGAGATGAATATTGATGTTGATACATGATGAAATTAAGGATATGTAACTCAATCAACTTCTAGCTTTTTTATGTTTTCACTATGGACATTTTATTTATCATGTCTAAGGATATGTAACTACCTTTCGCTCTTTTTACTATGGACATTTTATTTTTTATTTAGGTTTTTTTTATCATGTCTAAGGATATTAAGTGAGATTTTGTCCATGCTTTTTTTATGTTTATCACTATGGACGTTTTTCACTATGGTTAATATGATATTTTATTTTATTTATCTGTAAATTGTAACTTTTGCTCTTAATAGGAATGACTTGTGAGAGTCAAACTATTGGAAAGCCTCAAGATAAGGCAAATACACAATCTCAAAATATGATTGCCAAATACATACAAGGTACGTTAAATATTCAAATGCTTATAATTTGGTATAATGTTTTTATTCATGCTTTAATTATCCTATATAACTTGTTTTTGATAGGAATTACTCTTAAAACTAAAAAAGTTAGAAAATCTCATTTTTCAACTTCAAGATGGGGCAAATACTCCTCCGCGGGTTTTAATTGTCAACCACGCAACTGGAAATTCCAAAGAAAGAGGTAGAATTTTATTTTATACATGTGTGGATCAATAGTTTTCTTTTGTATAACTCTTATTTGATCTTTTGTTTTTGTATGTTATATACTTTATTCAAGTCTATCATGTAAGGGAACTTGAGAAGATGGTAACTAGTGAAAAAGGTCAGAACATCTTGATTATAATTAACAATTCAATTTGTTTATATATTGTGTTAAAATAATACTTGTGTAGATTGTCAAAACATACAAGGTGCATCAAATAACCACATGGATAAAGCTTCAAACCATAAAGGCATTGATACACAAGGTATTAGATATAAAAATATATGAAGCTTTAGAAAATTTTATTTCAAAATATTAAGTTTCAATATGAATTTGGTATAATGCTTATTCATGCTTTAATTATCCTGTATAACTTATTTTTGATAGGAATGACTCTTAAAAGTAAAAAAGTTAGAAAATCTCATTTTCAACTTCAAGATGGGGCAAATACTCCACCACGGGTTTTGATTGTCAACCACGCAACTGGAAATTCCAAAGAAAGAGGTAGAATTTTATTTTATACATGTGTGGATTAATAGTTTTCTTTTGTATAACTCTTATTTGATCTTTTGCTTTTGTATGTTATATGCTTTATTCAAGTCTATCATGCAAGGGAACTTGAGAACGTGATAACTAGCGAAAAAGGTCAGAACATTCTTGACTATAATTAAAAATTCAATTTGCTTATATATTGTGTTAAAATAAATACTTTTGCAGATTGTCAAAACATACAAGGTGCATCAAATAACCACATGGATAAAGCTTCAAACCATAAAGGCATTGATACACAAGGTATTACATATAAAAATATATGAAGCTTTAGAAAATTTTATTTCAAAATATTAAGTTTCAATATGAATTTGGTATAATGCTTATTTCATATTTTAATTATCCTATATAACTTGTTTTTGATAGGAATGACTCTTAAAAGTAAAAAAAGTTAGAAAATCTCATTTTCAACTTCAAGATGGGTCAAATACTCCACCATGGGTTTTGATTGCCAACCACGCAACTGGAAATTCCAAAGAAAGAGGTAGAATTTTATTTTATACATGTGTGGATCAATAGTTTTTTTTTTGTATAACTCTTATTTGATATTTTGCTTTTGTATGTTATATACTTTATTCAAGTCTATCATGCAAGGGAACTTGAGAACGTGGCAACTAGTGTAAAAGGTCAGAACATTCTTCATTATAATTAAAAGTTCAATTTGCTTATATTTTGTGTTAAAATAATACTTGTGCAGATTGTCAAAACATACAATGTGCATCAAATAACCACATGGATAATGCTTCAAACTTTAAAGGCATTGATACACAAGGTATTAGATATGAAAATATATGAAGCTTTAGAAAATTTTATTTCAAAATATTAAGTTTCAATATGAATTTGGTATAATGTTTATTTCATGCTTTAATTATCCTATAATGCTTATTAAGTTTCAATATTAAGGTGCATCAAATATATGAAGCTTTAGAAAATTAGTTGGGTCAATACTTCTCAGTGAAGTTTCTATAATGCTTATTAAGTTTCATGCTTCTATAATGCTTATTAAGTTTCATGCTTCAATACTTGTGTCAACCTTACCTATGTAAGCTCCGTTTATTAAGTTTCATGCTTCATGAAAATCAGTGAAGTTTCATGCTTCTTCAATGCTTATTAAGTTTCTATTAAGTACTGAGCCATTTAAGGAGAAGTTGGTTGGGATGTTGAAGCTCTGTTTTTGCTCCAATGAATAAGAATCAGTAGCTGTTGATTTGAATTGGTTTTCATCTGCCTTTGCATCGGGTTCGGGTAGGATGCTCCTTTTGTAGCTCCTCTTTCGAAAAAACCTACAGACAACCCATCCATCTCCCTGAAGAATTTGAAAAAGTTTCACTTGAGTTCATAATTTTCAGCTACGTACCCTCATGACAACATCATTAATCTAGTGTAGCAGGCAGTAAAAGGCTAATATGGTTAGTTCTTAATCTAGTTGTTAAATCCGAAACTTTTATTTCACTCCGGAGAATTTCTCGAAAAAGGTCTTAGGGTCTTCGGGCGTTGGGACGAGATTTAAGGGTTTAATGGATAAGAAATTTAAAACCCTAGGGGTGGTCTTGCAAATAGATGGAAAATGGGTGGGGCTAAAGTGCAAAAATGACCTCTCTCTTATATGGCTTGACCTAACCCATTCGGCCCAATCACCGCAGCCACTCCCTCGTCTCACTGCCTTCTTCTCCTGAGCGAGACCCGACGCCGCCACAGTCTCCTTCGTCTTTCTTTTTCCCCCACTCCGGCGAACATCACCTCGGATTTAGCCAGTGACTAAGATCTGACTCCCTGATCCCCAAACCATTTTGGGAGCGTGAGCTAGGGATTCATTGCAGGCGACTGAGGCGCAGCTGTTGCCGACGGCCTGACGACTCCATCTTGCTGTCGGAGCCCAATCGGAGGTAAGCTAGGGTTTAATGAGCCAGGTTCTTGTGAGTCAACATATTTGGAGGTCTGGATCATGGCTAATCCGTGCCGTTTCATCTGATTGAGGGGTTATCCAGAGGTTGGCTGGCGGTGGATCAGATAGGTGCTCGGGGGGCTGGATTCCCATCCACAAAGGTTGAGGTAATAGGATCATCCCTATCTCGATTGGAGCTCGTGGCAGTTTCCTTTCTCCCTAGGTTTGGATTGCTGTTGGCTTTGGAATTAGCTATCGTGAAGCTGTGCCAGAGCAGGTAAGGAACTGATTTGGTTGCTATAGCTCAGTGCTTTTCTTTGATTTCGAATTGCTAGAGCAATGGAGATGTTGAACTGGATGTCTGTTAATTACTTGACCTAGGTGTGTGAGTGAGGAATTGATACGGATTTGACACTGGTAATACATATGTATATTTGCAGATGTATCAGTTTGACATATGTATATTTGTCGATGCATCAGTTTGATCTAGGTAGTAGTTCTGTGTTGAGCTAAACGTAGGTTTAGTTCTTGATTTGGTGTATCAGCCGTGAATGATTGAAATTTATGATTAAACTTGAACCTTAATTGCGTGGGATAATTAGGGATCTTTCCATTTAATCAGACGTAATTGAATGGAAGGGGACAAGTGGGTAAACCCTAATACGGATTAGGAATTTAATTAGTTGGTTACTATTTGTTTGTGATAGCTAATTAAATACATTCCTGAGACAGGAGCTTGATTGGATATTGATGGGTGGTTCTTTCTGCTTGATACAGACTTCACCTATTTGGAGGCGGGTACTTTTTGAGTTATCTTTTCTGATATTGTCATGTTGTTATGTATAGACTGTTATAGATAGCAGTAAGATTATACGTTATCCTGGTTTATTATGCTTGTTCTGGATACTTGTTGTTTATCCCTGAGTTATTATGCTGTTAGTTCCATACAGTCTCAGGTATTGTCATATCTATACGTATGCTTAGATATCGTGATGTATCTCTTGCATTTGACATTAAGGGATCAGTAGTTTCCGGCCAGTATACCTTGTAGGTTACCTGTATTTCCTGTGATAGGATTCAGACTGAGACTTAGTATACTGAGGACTTGGTGAGGGTGGTATGTGTATTTATCATACACCATCTTTGCATTGTTGCATGCCGGCGATCAGCGACTCCCTTGTGGTTGAGCCTATCGTCTTCCGGTACATGATATGCGCACACGGCCACTCATGGGTTAGTGGATACCGTAGGATGTGCGCATTTGCCCTGTATTGCTCCGTTCGACCACTATTTGGAGGGTGGGTCCGGGCGTGGTAGCAGCCAGGGATCCCTTCTCGTACTGAGCCACGAGGAGATGAGAGCTAGACTCCCCCATTGCTTGGGGTAGGAGCGGAGTCTCCACCAGCATCCTGTCCACCCGGTCACTCAGGAGCAGTGATAGCAGGGTGCGTACAGTTGTCATAGCTCTACCCTCTCAGACGTCACCTATGACAGGTGCACGATGATCTGACTGGTGTCAGGGGGGGTGACACATGTCATTGCACCATGTGCATATTTTGCATCGTGCATTGTTTGCTACACTTGATTTCTGCATTTGTTTGACATACATATACTGGAGACTGGTTATCTGAGATTATATGTCTATTGGTGTTCCATTGGTATTTATTACCCTCTTTTCAGGTTAGATGGATTATGGTATGTATCTACCTCAGTATTTTCAGTATTAGTCTTTCCCTATTGTTGATATGAGACTGTATTAGCGGAACTCTTATTGTTAGTATAACTTTCTATGCATATCTATTCTGGGTATCCGCAGAATTCCTTGGGACTCACACCGTTGGTTATTTTCCTTAATTTCAGGTTGATGTCTGTCAGGAGAGCCCTAGCCACCAGTCCCCAGCCCGAGAGGAGCTCGGCTTCGTTTTATTTTACGTTGATTTACGGTTATGGACCCTGTATTATGTACTTTGCTTCCGTTGCCATGTTTTGGTCATGTATTTATGTTTTATTCGATGGGATTGTACTTTTGAGTCCTATGTTGGACTTCGTGGAGTTTTAGCTTTGTTCCTGCCCCCTGGCAGCTCAGGTGAGTTCGTACTTTGGTTTTACGATGGTTATAGTTATATATCCGTTGTTTCTGCATGGATTTGAGGCCTGAGGCCATTTAACTGCGTGGTTGTGCTATTTGTATCTGTGTGTTTGTGTAAATTGTCCGCCGGACAGGGGAGGTGCTGTCCGATTTTCTATTGGATCAGCGGCTCCAGGGTCTTGGGGCGTGACACTAGTAGCAGGCAATAAAATCCTAAAAGTTTTTATAGATCGGAATTGTGTTTTTGTTCCTTGATTTCTACTTCAAAGTTTGCACTATCGTTGGAGTACTTGTGCATGTTTTTTTGTAGTAGTTCTGTCACGCCTCCAGAGGCACATGCTTACTCAAAAATCGGGCAGCATCTCCCCTGTACGGCGGACAAGTTGGGACAAATATACATATACTCTCATCATAAAAGATGGCTCAGCCATCATAACAGAAAATAAACATCACCACGCAGTTTATATTAACATAAAAGATAACTGGTGGCTCAGCCACCTTAAACATAAAAGAAATCACAACCAACGAGAAACTCAAATGTTTCTGTAATAATAATAACAAAACCAGTCCGCTAACTGTTAAACAAATAAAATGCGAAAACTGAACTCCATACCGAAATAAAACAACTAAACCAATTTGTGGAAAATAACTCAACTCCGGGGACTGACGACTGGATCCTCTCCTAGCTCCAAGAATACAGCTACCTGCTATCTGAAACAAAAATGGGAGGTAGCGGTGGTGAGTCCGGGCGGACTCTGCGGGTATATGAGTAGACAATAAGCATGGCATAATAAAGGATAACTAAGTAGAGAAACAACAGAGTACAGTCCATAAGAAATATAAGAATACCTAATCATGCATAACATAAGTAAAAACGACATGGTATAGAATTCGAATAACAACTAAGCATGTATAAAACAACACAACAACAGTAAAACCAAGATATACATGCATGTCAATCAAGTGCAACAACCATAGCTCATATAAATGCAACAATCACAGGAAAAATGCATAAACGAAATACGTATGCACATGATGCAATGACATGTGTCACCCCTGACGCCAGTCAAGCCGCCAACACATCTCATCTGTGTGATCGAGTGGGTAGGGCTGTGACAACTATACACACTCCAACAAATACCACAAAGGTGTGGTTGAGTGGACAGGATGCTGGGGAGTCCACACTCCAGACCCCGGTACATAGGGGGAGCTATCAACAACTACAATATCCCTCGAAAAACAACGGTGAGGGTGTCACTGTTTGCCTACAGCTGCAACATGTGTGGCATAACAGGACAGATGCTCGCACTCTAGCAACTACCACGACAACAAGTAGTTGAGTGAATCGAGCAACAAAATGACTAACGATGGCTTAATCATATGGAAGCCCAACAGTCATTAGTATGCAACGTGCTGATATGGTGCATGCTACAAGATGCACGAACAACCGGAGAAACAACGATGCAACAAAATCCATCAAGTAACAACGATGCATCAATACTCAAACCAGAAATCGAAAACCAACGGTTATGCACCTACACTACTAGGTAGGATATTTCTAATGCCAAATAAACCTATCTGTGTTTAATGGACTTCTAAGTACTCGCATACAAGCAGTACTTTACAGAATAGAAAACAACAGGGGACTGTACATATATGAATTTGGAATACTCGAAGATCAATGAAGAAAAAGTATCAACGGCGATGTTACAATAACAAAACAACAAGGAATAAGGTCAAGCAACCTACTAGATATAATATAGTCATGCTTTAAGGTAAAATGAACTACTCGAGTACAAAGGAGAAGTACCCGCCTTATAATTGTAGAAGTTCGAAAACGAGGACCTTCCACGATCAACCGTGCGAGTGCAAAGTCAGGGTCCTGTATCAAGTCAATTTCTTGTATCAAATATGATTTTAGCTACTTTATTAAATATCAAATAGCTAAGTATAGCACCACCGACCTAAATCATCCTAATCCTAACGGTCACCCTCCATTTCAAAAGCTAAACTTTGTGTCTAGGTTTAAACCTCACTTAGAAATCCAGGTCCAAATAAACTCTCCAACCAACACACAATCTCAACAACGTACTAGACTGTACATAACATAGGATCAAGGGACAACCTACAACCCAATCTAAATTCTATCTCAAATCTAGGATCCAAAATCAACAGAACAATATAAACTTACACCGATTTACTTGGATTCAATAGATCAACACCAACCCAATGTAAAATAAACTCCTATACCCATGGTGAACCCACAACAATGGTATCACACAATCACAAACTCAAATCTACATCTTTCATTATAGGAAAAGTACACCTACTCAGAACCGAAACTACAAATCTGAACATCAATTCCAACCTTTATCTCAAAACTCAAAAGAACCTACATCAACATGAATACCAACAACATACTATCCATGTTCTTCGATTCACCCATAGGAAATCTAAAGAAAATATAGGACCAACTCTAGGCCTAATGCAACTCTATCGGATTGATACAACCAACAACAACATTTACATTACAATTTTAAAAGCAAGACCTAACTTTGTCATCCTTACCTGAATGAGTGCCAACCCGAAGTTATCGCCAATCACACAGAGAGTGTGAGAAGAAAGTGTTGCGGTGATTCTCGTGGAAGAGAAGAATCACCGGCCTTGGACTTGATCAGGGCTGAAGGAGAACTTACGGCATCGGTTGGCTCACGCTATGGCGGTGACGCGAATAAGGGGAAACGGGTGCTCGTCTTCTCGCTCGGTCGAAGAAGACGAAGAGAAAGTGGAGGAAGAAGAAAACTGAGAGGCAGAAAAGGAGGTCTCGGCAGTAGGCGGTGGCGATCGACGTCGTTGGTTGCGGCCGGCATCGGGTGTTGGTGGTTGTCGCAAGAGAAACCACCGCACAAAGAGGAAAAACGGATCGGGAAAGAGAGGATTTAAGGTTTTTATAATGATTTCGCCCTTTTTGTAAATAAGCCCTATAATTTTTGTTATTCACAACTAGGCCCTTTATTAAAAAAAATTTACCTTTTTAACCCTTTAAAAAACCGGTATTTAACAAGTTCTTCATCTTTCTTAAAGAAAAAAAAAAGAAGAAAGAAAGAAAGAAAGAATTCCATGTTGTTGTAGTATTATATTCTTCTTATATATATCTTGCATGCAATATCTTCATTTAAGAAGGTATGTCGATTGCCTCCTGCTGCTAACCTTCACTGAAGCTTACCGTGTTCATTTTGCAACCTTACCGTGTTCATTTTGCCTTCTAGTTAAGCTTGCAATTTGAAACATATCTTCATATAGCATCAAACATTATGTTTTAGCATTTGTTTTGAAAGTTTTGGACACTAACCTCAATTCTTATATAAAATCATACAGATTTAACTTTAAGGATTATATTCAACAATAACCCACTTGTTGAAAATGATTTTATGGACGAAGAATTTGATCAAGGTAACCTATCCTCTAGAATGTATTAATTCATTTCGCTATATTTATTTAACTATTTATTTCTCTTTTATTTCTAGATGTAGATTGTGAAACTGAATCTCCTACTGCTAAGAAGAAAACTAGAGGCCCTACATTTATGAAAGAAATTTGGGGTCGACCAAGTACGCTGCCACGTATTAAGATTCAATGTGATGGTATGGGATGCCCTATAGGATCAAGAAGAAATAAATTTATTGATTTTTTGGGTATTTTGGCAAGAAGTGATAAATTTTGTCTAATTGACGTCGAAGATTGGCATAAAATGCCCTTGGAAAATAAGAAACAAATATTAGATGTTGTAAAGGTAATTGAAATGTTATTTTATAATTTTTTAATTAAGTAATTTTTTATCATGAGGGTAAATTGTCTAAATGCTTTTGTAGGAAAAGTATGACCTTCCTCTTGGAACAGAAAGTTGGACACTACGTTCAATAGCAAAAAAATGGAGAAACTGGAAGTTATCATCCTGAGTTGACAATGCATGTTCTTCTACAAGAAAGAGATAACAGAGCTTTTATGGAACAATATATGAAATTAGTTATCTAGTGGAAATCAGAAAAATCAAAAGGTTTATAATATTTTATCCCTTTAGAAAAATTTTCATGTTGTCTTTAGCATTGTGTATCAAGTTGAATTTAATATATTAGGAAAAAAGTGAAAAAAATAAGATTGCTCAGAAGCAAAAGATAATGAATCAGACAACTGGAAGAAGATCTTTCGCTCAAGTGCAACAAAAATTGATAATTTTTCTTATTAATCTTATAATTCTATATGCATTAGAATCTATAAACTTTTAACCAATTCTAAATTTAGAGAAAAGAAAAGGGACTATCCCCATCACGAGTTGAATTATTTCATGCATGCTTCACTCATGCTAATGAAAGTCCCTCAAGCAACATTGTGGCAGAAAAATTGGTATGTTGTATTATAATCTTCTAATATATTACTTTAAAAGATTTTTGTTTTCATCATTACTATGTATAAATTTTGGTTTCTCATTTTTTGGTAAAGGCTGCAATGAAAGAACTAGAAAATCAACTTTCTGAAGATGAGGATGAACAAGTTAGTCAAAATGGCATATTTGCTCAAATCATTGGACTAAATAGACCAGGCCGAGTACGTATGTTTGGTGATGGTGTTAGCCCATCTGATTTATGGGGAGAAGTTCCAAGTCGTATTACATGCAACTGAATAGTGATGGAGCAAAAGGCACAGTTGAAAAAATGGATGAACAAATTAGAAAGCAAGGCCAACACATTGCAATGTTAGACTCAAAGATTTGCAATCAACCAAACCATAACCTTGGTTCAAATTGCAACAATATACAACACACAACATCATCTAGTAGTCCATTATTTTCTGATCTAATTCGTTTATCTCCAACAATAAAGTCTTTTTCTAGTTTTATTACTTTATTATTATATTGAGTTAGTGCATTATTGATTTTTAACATCTCCATTATTTTTGCATTTTCATGTAGACTAGATGTTCTGTGTCTTGATGAAAAGTCTATTTGATTCGACAAAAATTATGGCAAAAGGAGTTGTTCGTAGCATGGATTCGAATACTGAAGTAGGAAGACAGGCGTTGAGACCAAATTGGTGTGAAATACAAGTTCTAGTTGTCCTAGAACTGGAAGAGAGTTTGATTAGGCCATATGATATTTTACAAAGGTTTGAGGATGCACTTGGAGGAATGATAGCTTGGTCTTGTCATCTGGCATGATATGCAATTTTTTTTAATTAACTACTATTATTATATATGTCATTATTTAGTGTTTTATAAAATGAATATCAATTATATTTACAGTTAACAGTTAATGAAGAAGACATCTACTAGGTGCATGAGATTAGATTTTTGATTTTGTTGATGTGTGTTGTCTTTCTTTTTTCCCCAAGTTTATATGTTTATCTTTTTCTCTTGAATCTAAATGTGCTTATCCTGATGTGTGCAGGTTCATTAAATTGAATAGAATATATGTCTAGTATAATAAGATTATGAGCTCGCCTCTACTATACAAAAGAGTTAACTTGGCTTGTGAAAAAAATCTAGATATAGATTATATAAAAAAATTTTCTTTATTTTATACTTCTTTAATTTTATTTTATTTACACAAATTAATAGATGATTTTTTTATAGGTGACAAGAATATTGGATTTTGTTTAAGATGTGATGGTTGAAGATTGAAGATGCAACAAAGTTTGGAAGTTTGGTTATGTTTTGCTTTAAGAGACTTAATTTTTTGCTAGTTCTTAAACTAAATACATTGGGTACATTTGTTGTGATTAGTGCATAGATATTTTTTGAGGTGAAATTTGGCAATCTTGTATTGCAAAATAAATGACAATTATTGATTAACACTTTAATTTCAATTTAAAATTTTTATTTATATTTATGTTAATTAGTTATATGCGTAAATATTATATCATGAAAATATTAAAAATGGGTGAGATATTTATTAATATATGACATTTTGTTATGTCACAATAGAACACCAAATAATGTAGATAAAAGTATCATTGCAAAACTCATATGGAGACATTTCAAAAAGTCATAATAAATAACTATTAATTATAATTTTAAATGTCCTTATACTAATATACCAAACATTTATATGTGTCACTATAAATTACATAATGAGACATTTTAAATTAATTTTATAAACTATCATTAGTGACATTTTTTTATTATAACTATAAATAAAATTCAAGACACTTATAATTGTCTTGATAAATAATTTTAAAGGACATATAAATTTGTTATCAATATTATAATAAAAAAACATGTATAAATGTCATTATAAATCTTATAGTGATATTATTTTTTTGTCACTATAATAATTATTTATGATATTAGTATTGTGGCTATTTTTATTCTATAGTGACATTAAGAATTGTCATAAGGCTTTAGACGACATCACTATAGAGGGCATTTTAACTTAATGTCACTATATCAAAAATGTCAGTATAAGTAATATATGATTAACACTTTTAAATGTCATTAAAAGCATATATTCTTGTAGTGTACATTAGAAATCAATTTTCATACAATATGACTCAAATGTCATATTTTCATGCATGAAACACAATTTCAATGTGTCAAATCCCTAGACTTTGGCACACTCAATGGTCCATCTAGACTTCAGGGAGAAATCCTCCTGAGATCCATTAACTATGGGTCCCAACTTGGCTTCTAGAGCTCCCCCTTGAGCTCTTAGCCTTAGTCACCTCCCTAGGTGACTCGTCTATAATCTCAAGGTCACACCAATGATCTATAAAAAATGTATTTGAGTGTGTAGGTTTGCAGGTTTGCAGGATACACATAGGCTTAGTTGGACGACTTCGAATCCGGTGAAGGATGGCATCAGGAGACAAGTTGTGGGCTTGTATACATCCAAAGGACTATGAACAAAACAGGAACGTTGAGCCGAGGGAAGCACACTTTATTCCCTCTCATAAGAGAAGTGTTTTTCCTCTTAAAAATATCATTCCATTTTTCTCTTAAAAAAATATTCTTCTTTTTATATGGCACCTTTTTGAAAAAATCATTCTATTTAAAAAGATCATTATGTTAAAAAGAACATTATGTTTTTATAAATCTTGATTAAAAAAATACGTGCTAAATCCTAATCATACCATTTTTTTAAAATCTTGATTAAAAATAACACATGTTGAATCCTGATCATGCCATTTTTTTTGGTAAAATCTTTATTAAAAAAATAATACCCCCAATGCATCTTTTTTTCTTACAAGTATTAGCGTGCACAAACGGAAATACAAACTACAAATGAATCAATCGCTAACACAAACCATTTACGTGGTTTAGGGTTAAGGTTCTTACTACACGATTGTCTGTAAAGTGGATGATCCCTATCCGTCGGTGGATTAGTCCCCAGAGACCTCCGGCTAGCTCGTGTCGTTCCTTGTGGGTAGAGAAACCTCACCACAACCTTAACAACCTTGGCGTTTAACCAAAGCCAATTTCGTCAACCCTAGCCAGCCAAACAGAGCTCCCTTAAATAGAGCTCATGGTTGGACTAGCTGTTACGAGTCAACTGCTGCCAACACCAGTCGACTGATTCCAACCAAATTCGAACGTTACAGTTTAACGTTCGAATTCCCAGCCGACACTAGTCGACTGCACAGAAGATCAGTCGACTAATCTTTCTATGCCAACTACCAGTCGACTTCTACAAGCCACAGTCGACTACCCAAACCCTAAATCTAGGGTTTCCCTTCCTGAGTACAATTCACTCAGCACTCGGACCCTCACAACTCAGCTGACTCTTCACTTAGAAGTCTCGACCTGTTGCCTTCAAGCCTTCTTCGACATTGACTTTCGTCCCTCGAGTTTATACGAGCCCGTGACTCATCGTCATGTCATCCTTCTTGTATGCCTCGAAGTGCGCTTCCTTCGACTCATCGTTCCTGTTTTGTCCACGATCCCTCGGATGCATCAAGCCCACAGCTTGTCTCTGTTTGGACCTTGGCGTTTGGCTAGAGGCGGTGAATAGATTCTCTTTGATTTTGTCTACAAGAATGTTAGCTAAAGCACAAAAATAATAATAGACAAAATCAATTAACAAAGAAAGCAATGCTAACACCCTTGATTTACTTGGTATTCACCTCCTAGAGGTGACTAATCCAAGGATCCAAACCACACAATCAAGCTTCACTATGATCTTCTCCTTGAAGGTGGAGAAACCCTCACAAGATGCTCTCTTCCTCTTTTACAAAATGAGATTTAGAGTATAAGGAAGAGAATAGGCTATGGAAGCTTTGGGCACTTAGAATATGATTTAGCAATCAAGAACCATAACCTATTCATGCCCCAAAGCCTCCTCTTAAATAGAGGAGAGAGCTGTTATCCATACAGCTCAACCCCGACATCAGTTGACTGCCCCCAGGGTCAGTCAACTGATGCCTAGCCAATGGCTAGCCTAACGACTCTATTTTTTAGCAGACCAGTCGACTGGTGTCTGAACCAGTCGACTGATTTTTCTATGAGTTTCCACTAGACGCTGGCAGTTGACTGCTCCCTTTACCAGTCGACTACCCAACTTTCAAGTTCACTCAAACTCACTCCGAAGTCCATCCATCGCATATGCTTTGAGGTCCACTTCCTCAGCTTGCCCCTTGAAGTTCTCTTCCTTCGGCTCTCATCCCTCGGATGCACACACAAGCCCACGGCTTGCCTCCATTCTATCCTTCACGTATGCCTTTGAAGTCTACTTCCTCGGCTCGCCCTTAAAGTCCTCTTCCTTGGCTCTCGTCCCTCGGATGTTACACTTCGTTACTCATGTGTGATTCACTAAGTCCTGCACGACTCAAGCACACATATCAAAACAACAAGAAAACCTAACTTAATCATATTGACACACACATCAAAACCCATGATCTATCTGATCAAGCTTGGGTTGATTGCATCAACAATCTCCCCCTTTTTGATGTGTGGTAATATGTTTAAGTTAGGTACGAATACAACAATTGAAAATTAAAAGCATAGTATATTTAAGACACATAAACATACATCCTCCCCCTTAACCTATGCCTTAACACATGATTCTCAATTTTAGCACATCCACAAAGAATTAAGTTATATTCTAACTTAAACCTTTCACTTCTCCCCCTTTGATATCATCAAAAAGATTGCTCCAAGCAATATTACCCTTGATATCAATTTGGGACAAGTTCTAGTTTCTAAAAATATCCAGAAATCAAAAAATACAAGTGTCAGTCGACTGAGTCAGTTACCAGTCGACTGGTTGCTTCAAATTGTCAACTTACAGAATGATCAGTCGACTGCCCCTAGGGCCAGTCGACTGATACATATCAGACTGAAAATTTCAGCCTTTTGAGCTAAAATTCAGAAATGCACAAAAAATTCCATAAAATTCGAAAATTCTGAAATTTTACAAACATATTTCTTGTAATGTTTTCTAACAAAGAAAAATATAATTTTATGAAAAATTCAAATATGTTTGACTTTTTGATCGAAACTCAAATTATTTGAAACACCTAATTTTGTATCAAACTTACATCTTAGTTTTGAAATAATGTGTTTTGCAAACCTATGTCATAGAAAATAAAATACAAAAATATTTTCAAATCATTTGAAATGTCCAACTATGATCTATGGGCAAAATGTTCATTAATTAAACATTCATTTTCCCCATAGTTGGTCTATTATCACTAATGTGATACATCCAATAACTCATCAAAATGTCGTAAGCATAAGTGAGTTATTTGTATCATTCTAACATCTCATATGTATAAATGCAATCATAAATCAAGGTAATATGAGAGGTAATAAAGGTACATCCTATTTAACCCATTTTATAAAGAATTTTACTTGGGCTAAAATACTCCCCCTTAATGTCTCAAGTCAACCAAATTTCAAAAATTTGAAATTTTAACAACATGGTTAACTCAACCCAAATCCGCTAACCCTTGAGGATTGACTTTGGCACCCAATAGAAGTGTTTCCTAATTGGGTTGACCAAGTACTCCTTAGGACTCCATTTCCTACTTAGAGTCTTAGTCTTTGCTTGTCCTCTAGTAAGTAAACAATGATAGGTGTTTCCATTGCTAGATTTGCCAAACCCTAATCCCTCTTTCTTGAAACTTGCCCTTTGGCTCTCAATGATCATATCTAGGGGTTTTGAGTCAATTTCAAATTTTCTAAGGGTTTTGGTAAGACTATCTAGTTTTTCCCTTAATTCCTTATATTCTTCTTCTAAAGATGAATCATTTGAACTAGAAGAAGAGTCATGCATATTGTCCATAATTGTCATAGATTCTAATTTTTCCTTTAACATGCAAATTTCATTTTTCGAACACTTAATTTTCTTCTTAGCATTAAACAAATCATCATTTGTGCTAGAAATAATTTTTACAAGAGTGGTAGTGGATAGTTTGTATACCTCACTTACCGAGATGTCCGAATTCGAAGATTGATGTCACAACCCCAGAGGAGCATGCTTACTCGAAAATTGGGCAGCATCTCCCCTGTACGGCAGACAAGTTGGGACATAAATACATATCACACCACTAATATAGCTCAGCCACAAGCGGCTAGCCTCACAATAATAAATAAAAGACACATCCACGCAGTTTATATCGAAACAAAATAAATGGATGACTCAGCCATCATTAACATAAAGAAAGTCTACATACTAGTAATAATGACAAAACCAAACCGATACTTGACAAATAAAAAATAACTGCGGAAATAAATCAGACACTAAATCAAACCAAACCAAACCGACACGGTGGGACTGAGAGAATGGCGACTGGATCCTCTCCTGGCTCCAAGAAAACGCAACTACCTGCTATCTGAAACAAAAAGAGAAAGCAGGGGTGGTGAGTCCGGGTGAACTCTGCGGGTATATGAGTAGACAATAAGCATGACATAACAAAAGGTATAATAGGTAGAGAACCAACAAGGTACATTCTATAAGGAATATAGGAACACCTAAACATGCATAACATATATAGAACAACATGTTATAAAACCGAATAACAACTAAACAGGTATAAAACAACGCAACAACAATAAAACCAAGATATACTTGCATGTCAATCAAGTGCAACAACCATAGCTCATATAAATGCAACAATCACAAGAAAATGCATAAATGAAATACGTATGCATATGATGCAATGACATGTGTCACCCCTGACGCCAGTCAAGCCGCCAACACATCCCATCTGTGTGACCGAGTGGGTAGGGCTGTGACAACTGTACGCACTCCAAAAATACCACAGAAAGGTGTCGTTGAGTGGACAGAATGCTGGGGAGCCAACACTCCAAACCCCGATACATAGGGGGAGCTATCAACAGCTACAGTATCCCTCGAAAACAACGGTGAGGGTGTCACTGCTTGCCTACAACTGAAACATGTGTGGCTAATAGGACAGTTGCTCGCACTCTAGCAATTACCACGACAACAAGTGGTTGAGTGAACCAAGAAACTAAATGACGGCTTAACCATATGGAAGCCCAACATTCGTTAGTATGCAACGTGCAGATATGGTGCATGCTACAAGATGCACGAACAACCGGAGAAACAACGATGCAACAAAATCCAACAAGTATACGATGCATCAATACAACCAACCAGAAATCGAAAACCAACGATTATGCACCTACACTACTAGGTAGGATAATTCTAATGCCAAATAAACATATTTGTGTTTAATGGACTTCTAAGTACTTGCGTACAAGTGGTACTTTACAGAATAGAAAAACCAACAGGGAATTGTACGGATACGAATTTTGAATACTCGAAGATCAACGAAGAATAAGTATCAACGGTGATGTTAAAATAACAAACAACAAGGAATAAGGTCTAGCAACCTACTAGACATAAAATAGTCATTCTTTAAGATAAAAAGAAACTACTCGAATACAAAGGAGAAGTACCCGCCATAATTTCAGAACTCCGTAAGCGGAAAGAACCTCCCACGATCGACGACGTGAGCCCAACTCAAGGTCCTGTGTCAAGGACTAAATTTAGTTATTTATTAACAAATTAGCCAAATAAAATATTAAACATGATTAGGATAGATCCTAACTATAATACCAATTTAATTATCTCACAAATAACAACGGGTCCCTTCTTAACCCAAGTCATCAAAAATTAGGTTATTAGTTTAAATCCCAAAACCCCAATGAGACTAACACAATAACCAACTACACCAACCCAACAAATTCCAATTTTGCCACAGCAACTAACATTCACGGCAAATGTTACAAACTAACCAACAGATTTAAATTAAATTAACAATACCAATTCACAAGAAATATCACCATCTAGGGTATACTATAACCAAAATAGAATTAACCTCAGTCCAAATATGCTAACTGATCAAATTATTAACCTAACACTTAATCTAAATCCCAGAAACAGATCCAAAAATAGCTTCACCAAACAGAAACCCGTACTTAACTCAACACAAAAACAACACTAGGAATCAAATGTGATATCCAAATCAAAGCTACACTACACATCCAAATCCTCACTTGAATTAGCACTGGCGAGTCCCTCTGCTCCAGTCCGGTGAACTCCTCTGTCCAACCAACTCTAAGGAAAATCCTTGATCCCAGTGAGACCTCCCAAATCCCTGACCTAAGAGAAAACAACAAGACGTCAAGTCAAGCAACCCTAACATCAAACAAGCATCCCAACAAATGTGCACATAAGAAATCCAACTTCCACAGAAAGAAATTCTTACCTTTGCTCGGCGCACAAGAACTGGAGGATCACATGGAGATAGGCTCCGGCGACTAGGCGGCTGTCGAGGGAGGTGAAGGAATTAGGGCTCGGCGTCGGGTGAAGCCGAGAGGGGAGGAGAAGTCGCTACTATCCCTGGCTTCTTCTTCTCATGCCCGAGGGGAAGACAAGAGGGACAGAAGAAGAAGATGAAGTGGAGGAATGGATGCGGCGGCATTCGGCTAGGGTTGCGGCGTCGGGCGGGCGAAGCGGCTTGTTCGGCGTGAGGCGAGGAAGAAAACTCAGGTGGAAAAGAAAAAGGGGACTTTAGGGTTTTAATATAATTTTTGGCTTTTTGCAATTAAACCCTCCAACTTTCGCTATTCACAATTAGGCCCTTTATTTAAAAAAAATTACCTTTTCAATCTTTTTTTAAAACAAATAAAAATTCGGTATTTAACAATTGACCTCCCCCTTCACTTGAGCTCCCTTTTTCATCTTCACTTGAGCTCTTCTCATCTTCGGATGATGTGGATGTTATGTCTTAAACTCCCATTAGAGCGAAATGGGATACGTGATTTCTTTTTCTTCCGATGATGAAGGATCATCCCATATCACCTTTAAGTTCTTAATCTTCTTGCCTTTTTCATTTATTTTTTTCTTTTCTTTCTTCTTCTTTTCTTCCTTCTTCTTCAAGAGTGGACAATCATCCCTTATGTGTCCTTCTTCATGGCAATTGTAGCATATGACCTTTCTTGTCCTACTTTTACTTCTTGAACTTTTCCTACCATAAGATTTGTTAGAAGAAAAACTTTTAAATGTTTTCCTCATCTTTCTTACCATATACGCCTCTTGATCACTATCCATTGAAGCACTTGATTCTTCCGAATCGAATGATGAGTATGAGACATTCTTCTTGTCTTTCTTCTTCTTCCTCTCTTTTTCTACAATAAGAGCTATACTCTTTTCTTTGGTAGACACATTAGCTTGTTCATGAAGTTCAAATTTACAAAATAAATCATCAAGTTTTACTAAAGAAAGTTCCCTAGAGACTTTATAAGTATCAACCATTGAGGCCCATATAGTGGTTCTAGGGAAAGATTGGAGCACATACCTTACTAGATCCATATTCTCAATTTTCTCACCTATCATATGAAGCTCATTGACGATTTCTTTAAATCTAACGTGCAATTGACTCACGGTTTCATTTGTCTTCATGGTGAGAGATTGAAGTTGAGTCACCAAGAGGTCCTTCTTGGCTCTTCTTGATTCATTTGATCCCTCATTTAACTTAATGAGCTTTTCTCAAAGTTCTTTTACGAACTTGATTGGTCCAACTTTGTTCAATTGCTCCTTTGAAAGGCCACATTGTAGAGTTGTTGTGGCCTTTGCATTTGCTTGAGCCTTCTTCATTATTTCTTTTGTCCAATTCTTGGTAGGAAGAGGTTCTCCCCTCTCATCCTTTGACATCTCAAAGTCATCTACAACACTAAACCAATTTTCAATATCATTCATTAAATAGTATTTCATTCTACCTTTCCTTGTCACGCCCCGAGACCTAGGAGCCGCTGTTCCAATAGAAAATCGGACAGCACCTCCCCTGTCCGGCAGACAATTTACACCTGCCTACAATATATATAACACAACCACGGATTTCATATGGGCCTCAGGCCGCAAATCCAAACATAATAACAAGATATATGACAATTTACTCATAAAACCAAAACACGAACTTACCTGAGCTGCCAGGGGGCAGGAACGCAACAAAAACCACACACAGTCCAACATAGGACTCAAAAGTACAATCCCATAAAGTCAACCACAAACTACAAGTCCACGAGAATCCAATGTAACGGAATAAAACATAACATGGACCAAAAATAGAAAGTAGCATATAAAACCCAAATCGAAGGTAGTCCTAAGCACGAGACTGGCGACTCGGACCCTCCTGGCAGATATCAACCTGAAATCAAAAAGGTAATGGCAACGATGTGAGTCCATAAGCTCAGCGAATACCCAGCAGATATGCATAGTGCGTTACAATAACAATAAGCATATACACTAATACAGTCTCATCCGAGCAATAGGAAATGATATATACTGAAAGTACTGAATATAGGAACATACCCGAATCCCACTATCCTGCAGAGGGTGAAATAAAGCCCTATGGAACAAGTATAACATAAAATCCAAGGTAAACAGGTATCCAGTATATGCATGTCAATCAAGTGCAGAAATCAAATGCAGCAAACAATGCACGATACAAAATATGCACATGGTGCAATGACATGTGTCACCCCTGACACCAGTCAGATCATCGTCCACCTGTCATAAATGGACGTCCGAAAGGGTAGAGCTATGACAACTGTATGCACCCTGCTATCACTGCTCCTGAGTGACCGAGTGGACAGGATGCTGGCGGAGGTCCCTCTCCTACCCCAATCAATGGGGGAGTCAAGCTCTCATCTTCTCGTGTCTCAGGACGAGAAGGGATCCCTGGCTGCTACCACGCCCGAAACCACCCTCCAAATCGTGGTCGAACGGAGCAATATAGGGCAAATGCACACACCCTATTAGCCACTACTCCTGAGTGGATGTGTGTGCATATCCTCATGTAACTGACGACGGGCTAAGACTACATAGGAGCCGATGATCGTCAGCATGCAACAATGCAAGGATGGTGCATGACGTGTGCCCATACAACAACCACCAAGTCCTCCTCTATCCCTAGTGTATAGGTATAGGTCCGAATCCTATAACAAAGAGTACAAGTACCCTAATAGGTATACTGACAAAATAACCAATGATCCATCAATGTCAGATGCAAGGGAACATATCTCTACATCTTCGCATACATAACTATATACATGGCAACTATTGAGACGGTATGAAGCGGAAAGGAAATAACCTCAAGGATAAACAACCGATATCAAATATAGGTATAATAAGACAGATATAACATACAATCTTATTGTCATCTATAACAGACAATGCATAGCAATATGACTATATCTAAAAGATAAGTCAAAGGGTACCCGCCTCCAATGTAGAAGTCTGTGAACGAAGAGAACCTCCCGTCCTAATAATTTGCAACCAATCTATCAATGTCCTGTACCAAGGACATAACTTAGCCAATAATACAATTTAATAACTAGTTAAACTAATGAATTAACCACATTAGGGTTGTGTTTATTCTAAACTTAACCCAAATCCAACAAACCAACACTAGATTCGAGACTCATGGCAAATCTACAAAATCTACATAACTCTTACATCCTCCAAACATAAATCCTACTTCTCTAAATCCAAAGCCAACCAAACCACCATAATCTAGATCGGAGAAGTAGAGCTGTGAAGTCAATGCAAGATCAAGCCCAAAAGCCCATCATGGTAACAAATCAACTCACAATTCCAAAAGAAACTAAGCTAACCAATACTGAATCTAAAACGTATTCAACACCATGATCAACAGCAATCTAGCTCTGAAATAGCAAACCAAATTCGAAACCATTCTCACACATGTTTGTTATTCAAAATCAATAATACAAATCAGACAACTAATTCTTCTTTACTGATCTAAGCCAGTCCAACATCAATTTCACCCAAGATCAGCCCATAAAAATGCCACTACTTAATCCCCTAATCAAACCCAATCATACTAACAATGCTTAAATAGGTAAATCGAACTCCAGATAAAATTGTTACCTTTCGATTTCTCCAGCAACAGTTCATTTCTCCACCAATTTCGGCTCGACTAGTTCCCCGGTAGCCATAAAACACCCCATGGACACTGCACACACGAGGGAAGGATGTTGGCTCTGCATTCAAGTCACGCCACCAATGATCCACAACGAAGTTCAAAGTGCAATCAGAGAGATAGGCAATGAAGAGATCGTAGTGGTGGATGCGCAAGCTCTCCGACTCACACCAGCAACGATCAGAAGGGACAGAGGGGATTCACCCGTGTTGGTGGCTGGATTAGCCTCTGCTGCTTGCGCCGAAGGGATCTCATGAGGGGAATACTGTGGCAGACAACGAGTATCCACCGACGACACGGGGAAAAAGGGCGGCGTTGGCGGTGGCTCACCATGCTCTCAGCGACGCAAGAGGGAAGCGAGATGGCGCTTGGCTGCGGCAAGGGCACGCGAAGGGAGGAAGAAGGAAAGATCGGGCATTGTCTGCAGCTAGGGAACGCGAAGAAGATGGAGAAGAGAAGGAAGGAGCGGCGGCGGCGTGCGGCGGCTAGGACACAGGCGAGGGGAGGAGTCCGCGGCTTTGGCTGCGGGCGAAGGCTTTAAAACAAAAGGGGCTTTTTACAGAAAAGTCCTTCAACTTCAGAAATTTCCAACCCTACCCTTAGGGTAAGGGTTTTAGTTGTTTAACCCTCTAATTAGTTATAATTCCATCTCGGTTAAATTATTTACCCTCTCATAATTTGAGAAGTATCCAAAACCCCTTTATCCTAGTCCGGTAATCCTAGTATTCCAAATAAATTTTCGAAAAATTTATTCTATCGATTTTAAATTGGCCGTATTTAACAAATACGCAAAGTCATTGCCATCGAAGAATGGTGGTTGTGCGGTGATATATCCCTCTTGAAATGCCATCTAGATGTTCCGGTTGACGATGAGTTCTCTCGAAACGAACCGAGCTCTGATACCACTTGTCTGGACCTTGGCGTTTGGCTCGAGGGGGGTGAATAGCTTCTCTTTAATTTTGTCTACAAGAATGTTAGCTAAAGCACAAAAATAATAATAGACAAAATCAATTAACAAAGAAAGCAATGTTAACTCCCTTGATTTACTTGGTATCCACCTCCTAGAGGTGACTAATCCAAAGATCCACACCACACCACACAATCAAGCTTCACTATGATCAACTCCTTGAAGGTGGAGAACCTCTCACAAGATGCTCTCTTCCTCTTTTACAAAATGAGATTTAGAGTATGAGGAAGAGAATAGGCTATGGAAGCTTTGGGCACTTAGAATAGGATATAGCAATCAAGAACTGTAACATATTCATGCCCCAAACCCTCCTCTTAAAAAGAGGAGAGAGATGCTATCCAAACAGTTCAGCCCCGACATCAGTCAACTGCCCCCAGGGCCAGTCAACTAATGCCCAGCCAACGGCTCTATTTTTTAGCAGATCAGTTGACTGGTGCCTAGACCAGTCGACTGATCTTTCTGTGAGTTTTCACTCGACGTTGGCAGTCGACTGCTCCCTTTGCCTGTCGACTGCCCAGCTTACAAGTTCACTCAAATTCACTCCGAAGTCCATCCTTCGCGTATGCCTTGAGGTCCACATCTTCGGCTTGCCCCTTGAAGTTCTCTTCCTTCGGCTCTCATCCCTCGGATGCACACACAAGCCCACGGCTTGCCTCTATGTCATCCTTCGCGTATGCTTTTAAAGTCTACTTCGTTGGCTCGCCCTTGAATTCCTCTTCCTTGGCTCTCGTACCTCGGATGCTACACTTCGTTACTCATGTGTGATTCACTAAGTCTTGCACAACTCAAGCACACATATTAAATTAACATAAAAACCTAACTTAATCATATTGACACACACATCAAAACCCATGATCTACCCGATCAACCTTGGGTCGATTGCACAAACTGTCTCTTCATGCCATCCTTCACCGGAGCCGAAGTTGTTTTGCTAAGTCTATGTGTATCCTACAAACCTGCACACTCAAATATGCATATCAAATACAAGGGTGAACCTAACTTAAATCTTTTGCTCAAACATCAAAACACATGGTCACTCTGGACCATAAATTGCTCCAATAATTTCTCCCTTTTTGATGTTTGACAATACGTTTAAGTTATGGAAAACAAATAGCAAATACAAATGTTAAAAATATTTAGACTTACGTTTTCAAGGCTACACATTGGACTTATACTGCCAATGCAATACAAACATGCATGGATCTTATCACAAGACACCCCCCCTACAGTTTAATTCCCCATTGAGTTAAGATTTTTACCAAACAAGGGTTTTTTAAGAACCTATCACAAGGTTCCCCTTGTACCTAACAATGCTCCCCCTTCACCTAAACTTCCCCTAGAGCTAGGATTACCTTGCAAAGGTACTTCCCCCCCTTTGCCAACAATTGAGCAACAATTGCTCACCCTTTACCTAAGCTCCCCCTTGAGCTAGGATGGCAAAGGCATGTTTGGTTTCTCACTTAAACCTAACATTTCTCCCCCTTTGCCACACATCAAAAAGAACTCCAATAATATCCCAATTGTTTAATTATTTAACCTCTAATGATCACAAACAATGTGTAATAACCCCATAAGATTATACACAAGCTTGATATCATTGAGACACTTTTCGATTTAGCTGAAAACAGTTTCAGACTGTATCAGTCAACTTGGCGAGTTACCAGTCGACTGATCCCTATAGAAAAGGAACCCCACAGAATTATCAGTTGACTGCCCTCGCACCAGTCTACTGATACTCTAATATCAGCCTATTTCAACATTTCTGACCTAATGTATCAGTCAACATAGAGAGTTACCAGTCGACTGATCCCTATCGAAAAGGAACCCCATAGAATTATCAGCTGATTACCCTCTGCAACAGTCTACTAATACTCTAATACCAGCCTATTTTTGCATTTCTAACCTAATTCAGAAATGCACTGATAATTCCATAATTCTCCAAAAATTCTCAAATTTTGTGGAGTGGTTTGTGGTACCCATGTCTACTTGGGAAAAATACATTCAAAAATGTATCTATCACCAATCCTAAGATTGATACAAAACTCAAAACTAGCTAAATGGTTCAATAGAACTTTGATCTAAAGTCCTAGTTTTGGCTTCCTCTTGATGTATCTGCCCATGCCAAACCACAATGCATCCCTAGATTTGGTTTATATGACATCTATGTATTAAAAATCAATTTTCATGCAATATGACACCAATGTCATATTTTCATGCATGAAACTCAATTTCAATGTGCCAAATCCCTAGGATTGAGACTCAAATCCATCTCCAAATCTTTTGGCACACTCCATGGTCTATCTAGACTTCTGGGAGAAATCCTTCCGAGATTTATTGACCATGGGTCCCGCCTTGGCTCTTGGAGCTCCCCCTTGAGCTCTTAGCCTTAGTCACCTCCCTAGGTGACTCATCTATAATCACAAGGTCACACCGGTGTACCTCCGGTGCTTCTTAGTCTACAAATCTAACCTTCTTAACCTTGGACCCCTTGTCTTTAGTTAAGATTTTCTTCCCTTTAACCTTGGACATCTTGTCCTTGGTCATGGTCATTTTGCCCTTAAATGACATTCCCTTGTCACTTTTGAACTTTCCCTTGTTATAGTCATATGACACCCTCGCATATAACTTCTCCATAGCATTGGAGAACTTAGATCGGTATCCTAGACCCGATCTATTATTGTTGGGTTTTTTACCACCAACACCATACCTAAACCCTTGGATCCAATAGTGAATCTATCTAGGGTTTTCTCTAATTTATCAAGTTTTACACTCAAAGCTTGATTTTCCCTTTCTAGGTTCTTAAACCTAGAATCGGCATGTCTACTTTGGACATTTCTAGACCTACCCACCTTCCTAGGCATGTGTCTCCCCTTCTTGGGATTAATGCTTTGGTCCTTAGGTTTAATGGTCTTGATTTTATCAAGACATGATTTCCTAGGGTTTTGATTTACATGATTAACCCTAGCTAAAACCATAATTATGCATGGGCAAATAATTAACATTATAATTCCTAGCATGCATAGAGGAACTTAAATTTGAATTAAATTTAAGGTTAGGATGTACCTCCCTTACCCTTGTAGCTCCCTCTTGATGTGAGCTCTTCTTCTTCTCCTTCTTCTCCCATTTTCTCAAATGCTCCAATCTTTTGAATTCTCCTTTCCTTGAGCATTTGGTGTGGTAGTGTCCGAGCTTACCACACGTGAAGCAATAAATGTGCTTCTTCTTCTTCTTTTCCCTACAACTCATGTTAGAGTTCAAAGGAATTGACTTGAGTTTAGGGTTGACTTCCTTTTTACCTAATGGACACTTGTCCTTGTAGTGTCCCTTTTGATTGCACCCAAGCAAATTATGTGATCTTTGGATTTTACTTTGGTGGAGGTGGAGCCTTCTTCTTGCTCCGGTATTGAAGATGGTTTCTCCTCCCCCTCAATCCTTAAAGTATAGATTTCTTCTATTTCTTCTTCACTTAAGGATGTGGATGACCCATCCTCAATTCCCAATTCACTTGAGGAGATGGATGATTTTCATCTTCTTTCTTCTCCTCCTCGGATATTGAGCTCCTCTCCTCATCTGATTAGTCCTTTCCTTCCTCTTGGACCATTAAACCCATCTCCTTGGGCTCTTCTTCTTCTTCTACTCATGTGGGGTTTTCATGAAGCGCAAACATCTTGCTCTATAGCTCATGCACATTTTTATATTCACCTACACAATTAATCACATCGTTAGGCAAAGCATTAAGTAAAATCGAAATTACCTTATCATTTGTCTTCGATTGTGTTTGTTACTCCTTAGTTCAATAGCATAGTCGGAGCTTTTTCAACTTTTATCTTTTGAGGATTTAAATGGTTCTTCGAGCGCGATCATTAGATCCCAATCCATATCGAACCAAGTCTTTGCCTGCAACCTCCAATAGTCGAAGCTCTTGCGGTCGTAGAGAGATAGAATATTGATGTCGTCTCCTAGTCTTTCTTCAACCACCATTTTCTCTAGCTCTTTTCTCTCTCAGTGGTTTGTCCGAAGACGAGCGACCCTGACTCTGATACCATTTGTTGAGGATTGATGGACCGGCTAGAGGGGGTGAATAGCTCGTTGCCCCCAATGCGTCGTTTATTCCTACAAGTGTTAGCGTGCATAAACGAAAATACAAACTACAAATGAAAACAATTGCTAACACAAACTATTTACGTGGTTCAGGGATAAGGCTCTTACTCCACTGTTGTCCGTAAGGTGGGCGATTCCTATTCGTCGGTGGATTAGTCCCTGGAAGACATTCAGTTAGCTCGTGTCGCACTCCTTGTGGGTGGAGAAACCTCACCACAACCTTGAAAATACTCCTGAGCCAAAGACTACTAATTAGCCTTTAACCAAAGTCAATTTCGTCAACCCTAGCCATCCAAACCGAGCTCCCTTAAATAGAGCTCATGGCTGAACTAACCGTTACCAGTCGACTGGTGTCAACACCAGTCGACTGGTTCCAACTGAATTCGAACGTTACAGACCAACATTCAAATTCCCAGCCGACACCAGTCGACTGCACAGAAGATCAGTTGACTGATCTTTCTGTGTCAACTACAAGTCGATTGCTACAAGCCGCAGTCGATTGCCCAAACCCTAAACCTAGGGTTTCCCTTCCCGAGTACAATTCTCTCAACACTTAGACTCTTACGACTCAGCTGACTCTTCACTTAGTGGCCTCGACCTGTTGCCTTCAAGCCTTCTTCGACTTTGGCTCTCATCCCTCGTGTTGATGCAGTCTGACCTGATTGTTATTTTGGTGTTGACACCGATTTAAGTTTAGGTGAGTGAGATGAGTTCAGCTTAATTCCTAGTCGGGGACTGGGCACGAATCCTAGTGAGTGAAGCCGGATCTCGGTGAGTGAAGCCGAGTGATGGAAATCCCGATGAGTGAAGTCGGGTCCCGGTGAGTGAAGTCGGGTGATAGAAACCTCGGTGACTGAAGCCAGGTCCCGGTGAGTGAAACCGGGTGATGGAAACCCCGGTGAGTGAAGCCAGGTGATGGAAACCCCGGTGAGTGAAGTCGGGTGATGGAAACCCCGGTGAGTGAAGCAGGGTGATGGAAATCCCGGTGACTGAAGTCGGGTCCCGGTGAGTGAAGTCGGGTGATGGAAGCCTCAGTGAGTGAAGCCGGGTCCTAGTGAGTGACGCCAGGTGACTGAAACCCCCGTGAGTGAAGTCGGGTCCCGGTGAGTGAAGTCGGGTGATGGAAACCCCGGTGAGTGAAGCCGGGTCCCGGTGAGTGAAGTCGGGTCCCGGTGAGTGAAGCCGGGTGACGGAAATCCCAGTGAGTGAAGCCGGGACTTAGCAAGTGAAGCTAGGTGAAGGAAATCCCGGTGAGTGAAGTCGGGTCCTAGCGAGTGAAGCTAGGTGACGAAAACCCCGGTGAGTGAAGTCGGGTCCTAGTGAGTGAAGCTAGGTTGAACAAAGTCCTGGTGAGTGAAGCCGGGCATGATGTCTTGGTCCGGGGGACTGAGCATAAGTTAGCCAAGTGGCTGGATCGGTCTGGAGTCCAATCAGAAGTTGGCACGAGCTCCCTTGTTAATAGATCAGTCTAGTGACCGATCCAGGGAGTTTGATCGTTCTGGTGAACGATCAGAAAGAGAACAGAATGTTTCTGTTTGGCTTCTGATCGTTCTGGTGAATAATCGGAGAGAGATCATAATGTTTCTGTTTGGCTTCTGATCGTTCTGGTGAACGGATCAGAGAGAGATCAGGAAGGCTAGAGAAAACCTGATCGGTCACTTGGACCGATCAAGGTTCTCCTAGACCGATCAGGATGGGTCCTGATCGGTCCAGAGGTGACCAGATCGGTCACTATGACCGATCAGGGCACAACCTGATCGGTCAGGTGACCAATCAGGTCAAAGATCCTGCTGGTTGTGGCTTGAAATCCTAGTAAGCTAGTGGATCGGTCTGGTGACCGATCCTCGATCCTTGATCGATCAGTGAGACCGATAACAGAGTCACTGGATCGATCAGGCAGGAGCCTGATCGATCAGGATCTTCACTGATTGGTCAGGGTGACCGATCAGTGTCTGATAACTTTAATTTGAATCGTTGTCAGACGTCTGATTTCGCTCTGAATCCTTTCTGATACCTGCTGATTACCTTTTGATATGTTGTGCTAAGCCTCTGATGAGTATGCAGGTGATACAGGGATGACACAAACCAAGAAGGAGAGTCAATGGTCGACTTTCGCTTTGGTCAAGTTTCTATGTTTTCCATTCGCAGATTTCAACGGCTTCTAGTGCGGCTGGCAACTGACCGAGGCTCAGCTGAAGAGGTCTTTAGTGGACTGAGCGCTCTGTGAAGGTCAATGGGTCAGGCTGTGGTTTAGTGGGTGCTGACGAAGCTGGGCGATGAGCAGGAGGAAGTTTAAGAGGGAGAGGCTGGCGATGCAAACACAAGAACTGTTGGACCTTGGATGGCTAGAGAGGGGGGTTGAATATAGCCAGACACTTGAACTTTAGCGCTTTTGAAATTCTGCAACTCAAATGTTAGTAGCACAGTGGAAGCTAAGGAAAACAGAGTATGCAGAAATGAAAACCTTAAGCTAAGAGCAACCACAAGAACGCTAACAAGAGGATTTACAAGGTTCGGGGATAACTTGCCCCTACTCTTTGGCGTGCCCTTAAGGTGGGCGATCCCTTGATCATCGGCAGATCAAGCCCCGGAAAATCCGGATAGTAAGCAACCTCCTTCTCGGTGGAGTAACCTCTCCATAGCGTTTCAACAAAGATAAAGTTTTTAGCACAATGAAACACAAGAAAGATCTTACTTAGCACTTAGAACAAACAAGAACACAAGCAAGCTTCTCCCAAGCTTCACCCAGCGCAGATCTCACGCAAGAACACCCTTCTTCGTGTCTTCTCGCCGATGGACTCGCCAAGCCTCATGTTTCTTCCTCCAAGTGCTCAAGTAACAGATGGTTGCTTCAAAGATCGCTTGCTCAAGATGATGAAATCACAAATCACACAAGCCCACTATGTGGAGAACTGATCGTGCGTATACAGTGTTGCTGTTAGAGTTGTTGTTGGAGACATGTTCGCCACGAAGCGCTTAAGTCTCTTCCAGTCAGCTCCAGGTCACCACCTCACTGCAGCCTACAGCTGCTCACCTGCAACACCCAGCTACCACTGAGCTCTTCCTGGACTCCCTGAGCTTCCCTCAGTCAAGCTCCAGTCTGCAGCTCCAGCCGTTGCAACCTGAGATGGCAAATGGGCAAACCTGCACCAAGGAAAGGCTTCCATTGATTCTCCTTGAGTATTTGAATCCATCCCAGTCACCTGCACACTTAATCAGATCATTAGCACAGCAAATCAACAGAGAATCATGCATCAGAGATTAAGAGCAGGGAAATCAGATATGTTCAGACGTGTTCAGAGCGTCTGACAGTGCATTTTAAATTAAAGTGATCGGTCACCGGACCGATCCAGGGCTTATGGATCGGTCACCAGACCGATCCACCGCTTTGCTGGGGCTCCCAACTTTCATAGCCAGCAGGCCCTGATCGGTCACCCGACCGATCAGGCTCCTCTCTGACCGATCAGGCTCCAGCCTGATCGGTTATAAGATGGAGTCCGCGACCCTTGATCGTTCTCCAGAACGATCTGAACAGTGTTCCAGATCGGTCACCAGACCGATCAGGAGCAGATCAGTAAGGTTCCCAAAACCTACTGGATGCTCCCTGATCGGTCACCGGACCGATCAGGAGCAGAGCAGCAGGGGAACTCAACTCACTGTGGGCTCCCTGATCGGTCACCAGACCGATCAGGAGCTGAGCAGTGAGTGAACTGCACGCTCCCTGATCGGTCACCAGATCGATCAGTCATCGCTGGATCGGTCACTAGACCGATCCACCAGGGAGCACCGTGCCAACTTCCCTGATCGGTCACCAGAACGATCCAGGGGTTCCAACCTAGCCTTTCAAGCTAGGGATTCACCCAACCTAGCCCTCCAAGCTAGGACCTGACCCTACAAGACAGGATTTCATCCAACCTAGCCCTCCAAGCTAGGACCTGGCCCTCCATGTCGGGATTTCATTAACCTAGCCCTCCAGGCTAGGACCTGGCCCTCCAAGCCAGGATTTCATCAACCTAGCCCTCCAGGCTAGGACCTGACCCTCCAAGCCAGGACTTTTTCACACATAACCCTCCAAGTTAGGACTTTTCACACCTAGCCCTCCAAGCTAGGATTTTTCCCACATAACCCTCCAGGTTAGGACTTTTCAACACCTAGCCCTCCAAGCTAGGATTTTCCACTCCTAACCCTCCAGGTTAGGACTTTTCCACACCTAGCCCTCCAAGCTAGGATTTTTCCCACCTAACCCTCCAGGTTAGGACTTTTCAACACCTAGCACTCCAAGCTAGGATTTTCCACACCTAACCCTCCAGGTTAGGACTTTTCCACACCTAGCCCTCCAAGCTAGGATTTTTCCACCTAACCCTCCAGGTTAGGATTTCAATCACTCCATGCCTAATCACCGATCAAGACTTAATCATAATCATAATCATCAACCTAAACTAAAATCGGTGTCAACACCAAAACAACAATCAGGGTCAGACTGCATCAACAATCTTCGCCTTTTTGTTGTTTGTCAACCCGATTTTAAGTTTAGGGATTCGAAATCAATTTTCTCAAATTTCAGAATCATAGGGGAATCAGGATCCTCCCCCTACAACATAATCATCCTAAACTTAACCAACCACACTCTCCTCCTTTGTCGAACATCGAAAAGGGTCTAGATGGGCTGTTAAGTTTAAACATACTCCCCCTCAACCCTAGGGGTATCCAAAAACAACAAAGGTATGATTGATTTTGAAAAACATATGACAACATATGATAGGGATAAGGCATGGAAAAACAATCATATGATCATATGAACATGACATCATAAGCATAATCCTAGCAACGCTAAATGAGACATACATAACAATAGCAAAGTTATGAACAATCATATAAGCCAACCATAACCATATAAATCAAATATGAAAAGCAGGCATAGTGTCAGATGCATCATCAAGCATCAGAGTCAAGGCAAAGACAGTACAAAAACCATCAAAATCAAGTCATAGGCATCTAGCCATAGAGTCATATAATCCAAACAGTCAAATAGTCAAGGGCAGAAGCAGAATACATCAACCATCGGCGGGGGGGTCATCATGCATAGGGTCATCCATCGTGGCATCATCAGGAACAAAGGATCCAGGTGCAGCACTGCCGGAGGGCGCATCTCCAGGAAATGTGTGTCGGTGCCACTCATCATACCAAGTCTGCTGTAAAGTACGGACCCCGGAGACATCAGACTCCACCGCGGTCAGTCTACGATCGAAGGATCGAAAATCCGATCGAACCTCCTCACGCCAGAGCTCTCTCAAGTGAAGATCATGCTGGATGGTGCGATCCAGCTCGGAAATCTGCCAGCGTAGGTCCGGGTCCAGCTCATAGTCGTAGTCAGCAGCAGCAGTAGTGGGAGCCTCCTGAGGTGCAGCAGCAGTAGTGGGAGCCTCCTGAGGTGCAGAAGCATCTGCTGGTGCCTGAAAGTGCGGACCCCCCCTAGGCAGCTCACCAAGACCCCTCCCGTCCTTCCAAACCAGCGCCTGATCGTGATCCCGAATAATGATACCAGACTTGGCGAATGCTCACCTGCCAAGTCGGCAATCATGTTTAACCATGGGCACTGTCCTGCCCTTGGTGACATCAACACCCACTGACATAAGTCAGTCGGTGATGACATGACCAAATGGCATATAGACAGTGAGTCGGCTCGCCTCTCTATAGGATAAGATGGAATGAAAAATGCTCTCCATGATGTCAAAGTTCATGCGGCGGTGCATACCATAGAGCATCAGGCAATGATAGGGACGGATCTCGGTCAAGGGCTTAGAAGTAATAGGTAAGATGCAATTGGTGATTATCTTGAAGAGGATGTAGTCAATAGGAGAAAGTCGTAGGGCTGCAAAAGTCAGAAAATCAGGCCCTAACTCGTCAAGACCATCTGGGCGAGGATGACCAAAGAAGTGCTGATAGATAGTGTCGGGGGTGACGTCGGCAAAAGGAGCCAACAAAGGGTCAGGGAGCTCCGGATAGATAGAATACAAGTTAGGCGATCGACGACCGCCCAAATACTCCGCTAAGATCTCATAAGAGAAATTAAGATTTCTCTTGGCAACTCGGGTAGTGAATTCAAAGCCCCCTTGAGGCCCTTGTTGAAGGTTATTGTAGAATTCCGAGACAAGGTCATAGTTTATGGTCTGCTCTAATGAAAGAAGAAAGCCCAGGTTGTAGAAAGTAATAATCTCCACAATGGAGGGACAATGCTCCGCCAGGAAGGGTCCATCAATGGACCAGCAGGAAAGTAACTTGAAGGTGTAGGATTGAAATGCCTGTTCACAGGCAGCATTAGGGAAACGAGAACTTGACGAAGGCTGAGGCCTTCGGGAGGGCGCGGAAGAGGAAGGAGCTTTTCCCTTTGAGCTGCCCTCCATAGGTTCTTTCCCCTTAGATGATTTCCTAAAGGATTGGAATTGGTCACGGCAACAGATTTGATCAAGATTAGATATCGATAAAATCATGACACAAATTGATAATCAAGCCACAAATTAAAGGATCACAAGATCAAGGTTTGATCAAATTGGTCAAGACAAGGTGAAATCAGTGAACCAATCAGTGAACATAAGGGTTAAGGCAAGGGAGTTCACGGCAGAATCATAGGATCACGGCACAAGACACACCACAAAATAAACATTATGATTAGCTTCCAAAGATTATACAATGATGAAGGAATCAACAGATTAAAACAACACAAAACTTACTTAGGTGCCATAATGTTAATTTGAGAAGATTCTGAAGGCTTGAAGGAGAGCTCGCGCAAGAAAAAAAAATTCTTGGCGCAAGAAATGAGCTCAAGACCTTGAGCAAGAAAAGAACTTGTAGAAGACAAGGAAGAGCCCGCAGGAAACCTTCTCAGGATTGCCCGCACATAAAAGCTCACCCGCAGAAGAACTCACGCACAGGAGGAGAGGAGTTTTCGGCACTGAGGGTTTTCGGCGATGAGGAGTTTCGGCGCTTAGGGCACGAGATGTAGGGTTTACACGAAGTTAATCGGTTGTTGGATTGGTCCACCAACCGCAATTTAATGTGATCGAACGGATCACCGTTCGATCTGGGAGCGCCCAGATCGATCAGGCTCCGGCCTGATCGGACTGGCCCGATCCTGATCGATCGGGTGACCGATCAGGCAGGCCCCTGATCGATCGGCTGATCGATTAGGGAGCGATCAGTAGGTTTGGGAGGCTTACTGTGACCCTCCTGATCGGTCTGTGGACAATCACCAAAGGGTGCCAGATCGGTCTGGAGACCGATCCAGGCCAACACAGTGGGTTTTGACAATTTTTCGCGAAGGAGCTGGATTGGTCCGGTGACCGATCAGGCTCCCTGAAATTTCTGATACGATCTGAAACTTTCAGTTTCAGACTTCCAAACGATTTCAGATAAGATCTGATACAGATTATCGATCTTGAAAGTGGTCCCTTGACTAAAATTGATCCTTTAACAAGGATCAAAAGTCCTTATGGGTTTAACAATCACTTTGCTCCACCCAAGTGGAGTCAAACTCAATCAACAAACATCCACTCAATTTCAAACAAGTTTGTATCAAATTTAAGTTTCCAATCAAGTTTCCTTGATTGGAATGTCCAAGTATGATCATGGAGCCAAGTACACATGTGTTATGCATTGGTTTTCCCCATACTTGGTCACCGAAGTTATTGTTATCTCGTCAACCAAATTTCTCAAGGGATGCATTGACATTTTGAGAAATTAGGTTGATCCTAGCATCTCACCCCATTTCTAGCAAACAAAAATATTTTGTTGAACCTTATAGTTTGTGTGAGATGTCCCCAAGTTACCCAATTGTATCCCAACAATTTCGAATTAATCATGAAGGGTTTTGAATGCAATTCAATCCTATCAAGCACGACACATTCCCAACTCCCTTCTTAAGAAACTAAATTCATTCTCGGGGAGTGGTTTAGTGAAAATGTCTGCTAGATTTGATTTGGACTCTACATATGAGAGTACAACATCTCCTCTAGCAACATGATCCCTAATGAAGTGGTGACGCACTTCAATATGTTTAGTCCTAGAATGATGGACTGGATTCTTTGTTAGGTTAATTGTGCTTATGTTGTCACACAATACTTGCACACCCTTGTAGCTTAATCCATAGTCCTCTAAAGTATGAATCATCCACAACAATTGTAATATACTCTCTCCCATGGCAATATATTTTGCCTCAGTAGTGGAGAGAGCAACACAATGTTGCTTCCGACTTGACCAACTAACTAGAGATGATCCTAGGAATTGACAACCCCCACTTGTGCTTTTCCGATCCAACTTACATCCAGCTAGTCGGAATCGATATAGCCAATTAGGTCAAAAGACTCGGTAGGGGGTGTTAGTAATATGAGAAGAAGTGTCCTAAGGCAATCGCCTTATAATTGTAATCATTTATTCTAATAAATGAATATTCACTATTTGAGTATACATGTTTATGTATTTAATTGAGATCTTAAACTTATTTACTGAATATCCGCAATATAATTCACATAATGAGAGAATTTGTGATGAATTCACAACTAGTGATTATCTCTACATGTGCAATTGTGAAGTATTGAAATTGTCCCTAGTCGATGAATTGATAAATACGGACACTATCAATTCTATTGAGACTAGCATGGGTTATTCTCTAATCAGCTGATTCTCACTGGCTGGTGACATTGGGATGTCCGGAGATAAACATGAATGCTAGTTAAGGGAACTAATTCATTAGAGTAACTGGCTGTAAAACTTCATATGGTAGTCTACATATAGATATGTCAGTGAAGTTCTTACTGCGGCTTAAGTGCGATGTTCCTTTGACTTGCGGTGTTCAAGTCATCTTGGTCATGGAGACTTATACTTTGACATCTTAAGCAAGCATCTCCAAGGAGGTGTGGACCCAAGATGATTGGGTATAAGCCGAAGTGCCCGAAGATGTTTGAACAGCCTACAAAGGATTCACCACTCCTTGCGAGGAGATGTATACCCGAGGCCTATCGTTGGATTGTTACTTGAAGCCTCTGGCTAGAGCATGACATGTTCAGAGTATGAATCTCTTAAATACATGAGAGTAATTAGAATCCATAGGACGAGGAAATGTTACTTGGGCTAGGTGTGACGTAGTCAGCCTAGTGGGGACTGACACACATAGACCATGTCCTGAACCAAGTAGGTATATGATGGTGAAGGGAATGGGGCACGATTCATTATAGCTGCTGAAGGGTTTCAGAATCATTTCTGAGGTCAACCGTTGATCTTTCAATTAATTGGTGATCATGATGTACTACTAGGTGCCACTCATGATCGTTCTATAATTAATTAGTTAATTATGGACGACCAACATAAATTGAAAGTCTATTTGGTCACACGCATAACGAGTAATTCGAAGGATTTAAAACGAGTTGAGAATTGGATTCTCCAATCGAGAAAGATTAAGTTTGGTTGAGCCAAACGATTAGTCAAAACTGAATTTATTTCAGACGCATCGGAAGCATAGAATGGCTAAGTCTTTTAAAGACTTAATGGGTGAATTAAATAAGTTTAATTCACTAAGGGATTTGATCCAAGGTGGTATGGTTTATTATAAGCTTAAAATAATCCATGGGATTATTTTATCATGAATTAAAATAAACCAAAGAGTTGTTTTGTTTTATAAAAATTTATAATAAATCAAAGATGACAAAATTTAATCCATAGATGGGTTTTGAACCATGAACCTATGGTTTGGATAAAACTTGGCCAACCACTTGTGATGAATTCCTTTTGTATGAATTTCGGCCACCACAAGATGATATGGAATATGTTATTCCATATTTGAGAGACTTGATTGTTTTTTTTATCATGAATTAAAATATGATTTTAACCATGATATAAAAATCAAACTTGACATGATGGAATAAGTTATTCCATATTTGAGAGACTTGATTGTTTTTTTTATCATGTATTAAAAATATGATTTTAACCATGATATAAAAAAATCAAACTTGGCATGATGGAATAAGTTATTCCATATTTGAGAGGCTTGATGGTTGAGAGGTCACTATATAAAGGACCCAAGGGGTGCCATGAAAGGTGAAAAAATCCAAGAATTGCTTGGGCTCTCTCCTCTTCTTCTCTCCCTCTCTCTTGGCCGGCCATAGGCATCTCCTCCCTCTTCTTGCCGTGAGCACAAAGAGAAGCACCAAGGCGACGAAGCTCTTCCTTGCGACGATCTTCCTCTTCGGCCAACCTTGGTGGTGAGTCTTTCGATTTGATTACTCTCTCGGTTTTCGTCGTGTTCACGGAGAATCTAGTAGTTCTCGTGAACACGAAACTCGTGGCTTAGCGAAGTCATCCCGACGATACTCGGCGTGGATACGAATAGAGGCGGAGCTTTTAAGGGACGCTAACGGTTGGATCTCGTCCCTTCTTCCAAGTTGCGCGAGGTAATTCGTAGAGTAATTTCCTTTTCTGCAAAAATTTTATATTACGATTATGTGAACACATTGCATGCTTAGGATATGTGTTAGAATAATTTAGGAAATTATTCATGCTTTTGTTTCCACTGCATGTAATTATGGAAAAATTACAATACATGTCCGCGTCGGCATGCACCCGGTCCCAACAGTGGTATCAGAGCCGATTAGTGTTCGACATAATCATATAATTGTTTTGCGGAAAACTTTGTCATGATCTCAATTTTGGGAAATTTTCCATTTATGGAAACTTTCCAATTATGGTAAATTTTAGATTTAGGAATTTCAAAATTTAGAAATCCTCATGAAATTTCGCAAACTTTTGAAATATCTCTATTTCTGAAATGTTATGATAATTGTGAAAACTTTCCATTTTTGGAAACTTTCCAATTTTGGAAATTTTCTATTTTGGAAATTTTCCAATTTTGGAAAATCGTAAGTTTTCTTTGTACCAGAAACTTATAATTTTTTTGAAAATTTTCCATTTTTGGAAACTTTCCATTTATGGAAAACTCGAAATTTTGGGCACTTTCTTTCAAAAAAGTCTAGACAAATTTATGGAACATTAATTGACAATTAAATTCGAATTGATTTTAAATTACTAACAAAATTCTTTTCTTTGGGTATCTGTGCATCGGGGAGCCACCCAAATTAAAATTAGTTGTTGTAATTTAATTTCCTGTTTTGAATAAGAATTGTCAAGTTTAATTTGGCTACGCCTGGGGGAGCGGGCCAAATTAGATTTGCGACAAATTTCTTTTCTTTGGGTATCTGAGCCTCGGGGAGCCACCCAAAGAAAATAATTTATTGTAATTAATTAGTCCATAAATAAAATATGTGATCAAATCTTGGAAATTTTGAGGTGATTCTCAAACGATAATTTCCTTATTTGATTTCTTACATATTGTTGTCTCCAAAATTAATTAGGAAAATTGTTTCCTAATAGAGTTTATTTCCTTAAATAAGATTTTCATGAAAATAATATGTGGTTGAATTAAGGGAATCTGTCTCTTAATTTAATAAGATTTGATTTAGAGAAATCAAAGTCTTAAACATATTATTTCCGAAATTGATTATGACAATTTAGGAAATTGTTTCCCAAAATAATTCCTTAAATAAAGTATGAAGTTAGAATTAGGAAATCCGGTTCCTAATTCAATTAATGAGACTTGATAAATTAAGTCACATACATACTTTATTAAGGAAATCATTAGTACATGACATAATTATATGTCATGAATGTGCTTAGAAAGTAAAGGATGAGACCCAAAACCCCTTACAAAATATTAAGGCCAACACCTTCCATTAATATGGTTAGAACCGGAGTTTTGTTTCTCGTTTGGGTTAATGGACACATCCATGCCCGGCTTGAATCTCAACATGTTCAAACCATGGAATTAGTTTATGATTAATATAGTTGGAGTCAGAGGTCAATCCTTAGTTTTGGTTGTTGGACACATCCAAGCCTGACTAAACGGTTGAATGAGCTCCAACCATATTAAAACTATTTCTTGATTAATGGGTCAGCCTTAAGCTTGGAGCATCGATTTGTTGTGTCATAGCCAAGGTCGATGTAAAGAGAGGTGCAGTTGGGTGCTATGTTGCATACTTGTTAATGAGTTAACAACCCAATGATTTATGCAAACATTCAATTAGTTGATAGCATAAAGTGATAGTTACATATGTGTCATATGTAATCGGTATAATTACCTACCTTCATAGCTAAGAATAACATGATGGCCACAGCCATGGTTGTTCTTATCTATGGTTGGATATCAACCTATTTGGAGATGTTCCTACGATCTCCCGAATTGATGAAAAGGGTTATTCAATTCAAAAAATAAATAGGATTTAATTAATGTATGTTGATGCATTCTTTATCATTCTTCTCACATAAGCTCAATTTGTATTTCTAGGATAATCACTTGATCATATCTTCTCTGAATTTGCGTTCCATTTTGGACACCAATAAGCTGACTGGGCCAAACTTCATGGACTGGCTTCGAAACCTGAGGATAGTCCTTAAGGTAGAAAAGCTTGCTTATGTCCTTGAAGAACAACTTCCCAACCATCCTCCAGAAGATGCAACTCCAGACCAGTTAGTGGCCTATCAGAAACATGTGACCGATTCTGAACTTGCAAGTTGCATCATGCTGGCCGCTATGGTACCTGAGCTGCAAAAGCAGCATGAGCATATGGATGCTTATACCATCATCTTCCATCTTCACGAGTTATTTGACGAGCAGGCGAGATCCGAAAGGTTCGAGGTCTCCAGACTCCTCTTCACCTCTAAGATGCAGGAAGGCACTTCTGTCTCACAGTTTATGCTGAAGATGTTAGGGTACATTGAGTGACTGAGCACACTCGGTTTTACAATGGATCATGAACTAAGTATTGACTTAATTCTGCATTGTTTGCCCAAAAGTTATTCACAATATGTGATGAACTATCGGATGAACAAGCTGGAGACTACCATTCCTGAGTTGCTCAACCTGCTAAAGACTATAGAGCCTTCTGTGAAGCAGGATCAGAAGACGGTTCTGTTAGTTGGTTCCTCGAAGAAAGGCTCTAAGAGGAAGGCCAAAGAACAGAATAAGGGAAAGAAGAAAAAGGCCAAAAAGACTGAAAAGACCCCAAAAGGCACTTGCCATCACTGTGGCAAGGAGGGTCACTGGCGAAGAAACTGCAAGGTTTATCTTGAGTCCTTGAAGAAGAAGGCATCTGATGCCCCATCCTCTTCAGGTATCTTCGTTATTGAATGTCACTCTATTTCCTCAACCACTTGGGTACTTGATACTGGGTGTAGCTCACATATATGTAATGACATACAGGGGCTAAGGAATAGAAGAAGACTCGTCAAGGGAGAAGCGAATTTGTGAGTTGGAAATGGAGCAAAGATTGCTGCTGTTGCCATCGGAACATATTTGCTAAAGCTCCCTACTGGACTTGTCTTAGAGTTGGATAATTGTTATTTTGTTCCTTCGTTAATAAAGAACATTGTATCTATTTCATGCTTGAATGAAAAGGGTTATCATTTAACTTTTAGTAACAATTGTTGTTACATAACTTTAAATGGTGTTCTTTATGGGACCGGAACTTTGTGTAATGGTATCTACACGTTAGATTTATCCAATGACGTTTTCAATATCGAAGTTAGCAACAAACGTACTCGAATAGATAATCAAATAGACTCCTATACGTGGCATTGTCGTCTTGGCCATGTAAGTAAGAAACGCATGACCAAATTACACCGATGTGGAATTCTGGAATCATTTGAACCCGGTTCATTTGATACATGCGAATCATGCTTAAAAGGCAAGATGGCCAAATTACCCTTTTCCGGAAAAGGTAAACCAGTGGGAGAATTGCTTGGTCTAATACATACTGATGTATGTGGACCAATGTCAACTCTTGCACAAGGAGGCTATAGCTACTTCATTACCTTTATCGATGATCACTCACGATTCGGGTATGTGTTCTTAATGAAACACAAATCTGAAGCTTTTGAGAAATTCAAAGAGTTCAGAAATGAAGTAGAGAAACAGCTTGGCAAAAGTATTAAAATACTTCGATCCGATCGGGGTGGTGAATACTTAAGTCAAGAGTTTCAAGATTATCTTAGGGACAATGGGATATTGTCTCAATGGACTCCGCCGTATACACCACAGCATAATGGTGTATCTGAGAGGCGTAACCGAACCTTGATGGACATGGTTAGATCTATGATGAATCATGCAACTCTTCCAAAATCCTTTTGGGGCTATGCGCTTAAGACAGCTGTTTACTTGCTAAACAGAGTCCCGACCAAGGTAGTCTCTACTACTCCATATGAGACGTGGAATAGTAAGAAACCTCACTTAACTCACCTTAAGATATGGGGTTGTCCTGCTTATGTGAAGCGGACTGTATCAGACAAATTGGATGCTAAGTCTGATAAATGTCTATTTATTGGATACCCTAAGGAAACAAAGGGTTACCAATTCTATCATCCCTTGGAACAAAAGGTGTTTGTTTCAAGGCATGCTGTATTTCTAGAAAAAGAATTTCTTTTACAAGAAAACAGTGGGAGTAACATTGAACTTGAAGAAGTTCAAGAAACTCCAATAGACATTACAGAGACACCTAGTCTAGACCCACAACCAATAACTCATAATGATGAGCTATCAGTTGAACCTAAAATAACACCACTTCTTCGTAGATCTGATAGGACACGCAATATTCCAGAGAGATACGGATTTCTCGTAAGTGAATCGAACGACGTGTTACTCATTAGCGATGACGAACCTATCAGTTATGATGATGTTCTGAAAAGTTCAGAAAGGGACAAATGGCTTGAAGCCATGAAGTCGGAAATGGATTCCATGTACGAAAATCAAGTATGGGACTTGGTTAACCCACCTGAAGGGATTAAGCCCATAGGGTGCAAGTGGGTTTTCAAGAAGAAAACCGACATGGAGGGTAATGTTGTTACCTTTAAGGCTAGATTAGTGGCAAAAGGATATCGTCAGAAACAAGGAATTGATTATGACGAAACCTATTCGCCAGTAGCTATGCTTAAATCCATTCGGATACTCCTGGCCATAGCAGCTCATTATGATTATGAGATATGGCAAATGGATGTGAAAACAGCTTTCCTTAATGGAAACCTGCTTGAGGATGTATACATGATACAACCTGAAGGTTTCACATCGGTTGATAAAACCAAAGTATGCAAGCTTCGACGATCCATATATGGACTGAAGCAAGCATCCAGGAGCTGGAACATCCGTTTTGATGAGACAATCAAAGAGTTTGATTTCTCACAAAATCCTGACGAACCTTGTGTGTACAAGAAGGTTAGTGGGAGTGCAGTCGTATTCCTAGTATTATATGTCGATGACATATTACTTATAGGAAACGATATATCAGTCTTACAGTCGGTTAAAATTTGGTTGTCCAAAACTTTCTCCATGAAAGACCTGGGAGAAGCAACCTATATCCTTGGGATTAGAATCTATAGAGATAGATCAAAACGGTTGCTTGGTTTTTCGCAGTCAACATATATAGACCGAGTGCTTAAAAGGTTTAGCATGTCGGAATCCAAGAAAGGTTACCTTCCCATCAGTCATGGGATCAACCTTTCGAAGTCTATGTGTCCGCGCACAAAAACGAGAGGATTTGCATGAATAAGATTCCTTATGCATCCGCGATAGGATCTATCATGTATGTTATGTTATGTACTAGGCCCGATGTATCGTATGCTCTGAGCGTCACAAGTAGATACCAGTCTGATCCAGGAATGGATCATTGGGCGGCTGTCAAGACAATCCTCAAGTACTTAAGAAGAACTAAGGATGTGTTCCTAATATATGGAGAAGGTGATATGATAATACGTGGGTATACAGATGCCAGTTTCCAGACAGATAAGGATAACTCCAAATCTCAGTCTGGATACGTATTTATTTTGAATGGAGGCGCAATAAGTTGGAAGAGTTCCAAGTAAGACACCGTAGCGGATTCTACCACGGAAGCGGAATATATTGCAGCTTCGGAAGCAGCAAAAGAAGCAGTCTGGATCAAGAAGTTTGTCTCCGAACTTGGTGTGGTTCCAACCATTGATGAAGCAATACCGGTTTACTGCGACAACAATGGAGCTATTGCACAAGCAAAGGAACCAAGGTCTCATCAGCGATCTAAACATGTGCTTCGCCGCTATCATCTGATCAGAGAGATTATAAGTAGGAATGATATGCAAATTGAGAAAATTCCCACTGAAAGGAATGTAACGGATCCTTTAACTAAGGCCTTGCCTCAAAGCAAGTTTGAGGGTCATGTTAGAGCCTGTGGTATTGGATACCGTAGCGATTGGCATTAGGCCAAGTGGGAGTTTGTTAGTAATATGAGAAGAAGTGTCCTAAGGCAATCGCCTTATAATTGTAATCATTTATTCTAATAAATGAATATTCACTATTTGAGTATACATATTTGTGTATTTGATTGAGATCTTAAACTCATTTACTGAATGTCCGCAATACAATTCACAGCATGAGAGAATTTGTGATGAATTCACAACTAGTGATTATCTCTACATGTGCAATTGTGAAGTATTGAAATTGTCCCTAGTCGATGAATTGATAAATACGGACACTATCAATTCTGTTGAGACTAGCATGGGTTATTCTCTAATCAGCTGATTCTCACTGGCTGGTGACATTGGGATGTCCGGAGATGAACATGAATGCTAGTTAAGGGAACTAGTTCATTGGAGTGACTGGCTGTAAAACTTCATATGGTAGTCTACATATAGATATGTCAGTGAAGTTCTTACTGCGGCTTAAGTGCGATGTTCCTTTGACTTGCGGTGTTCAAGTCATCTTGGTCATGGAGACTTATACTTTGACATCTTAAGCAAGCATCTCCAAGGAGGTGTGGACCCAAGATGATTGGGTATAAGCCGAAGTGCCCGAAGATGTTTGAACAGCCTACAAAGGATTCACCACTCCTTGCGAGGAGATGTATACCCGAGGCCTATCGTCGGATTGTTACTCGAAGCCTCTGGCCAGAGCATGACATGTTCAGAGTATGAATCTCTTAAATACATGAGAGTAATTAGAATCCATAGGACGAGGAAACGTTACTTGGGCTAGGTGTGACGTAGTCAGCCTAGTGGGGACTGACACACATAGACCATGTCCTGAACCAAGTAGGTATAAGATGCTGAAGGGAATGGGGCACGATTCATTATAGCTGCTGAAGGGTTTCAGAATCATTTCTGAGGTCAACCGTTGATCTTTCAATTAATTGGTGATCATGATGTACTACTAGGTGTCACTCATGATCGTTCTATAATTAATTAGTTAATTATGGACGGCCAACATAAATTGAAAGCCTATTTGGTCACATGCATAACGAGTAATTCGAAGGATTTAAAACGAGTTGAGAATTGGATTCTCCAATCGAGAAAGATTAAGTTTGGTTGAGCCAAACGATTAGTCAAAACTGAATTTATTTCAGACGCATCGGAAGCATAGAATGACTAAGTCTTTTAAAGACTTAATGGGTGAATTAAATAAGTTTAATTCACTAAGGGATTTGATCCAAGGTGGTATGGTTTATTATAAGCTTAAAATAATCCATGGGATTATTTTATCATGAATTAAAATAAACCAAAGAGTTGGTTTGTTTTATAAAAATTTATAATAAATCAAAGATGACAAAATTTAATCCATAAGTGGGTTTTGAACCATGGACCTATGATTTGGATAAAACTTGGCCAACCATTTGTGATGAATTCCTTTTGTGTGAATTTTGGCCACCACAAGATGATATGGAATATGTTATTCCATATTTGAGAGACTTGATTGTTTTTTTTTATCATGAATTAAAATATAATTTTAACCATGATATAAAAATCAAACTTGGCATGATGGAATATGTTATTCCATATTTGAGAGACTTGATTATTTTTTTTATCATGAATTAAAAATATGATTTTAACCATGATATAAAAAAAATCAAACTTGGCATGATGGAATAAGTTATTCCATATTTGAGAGACTTGATGGTTGAGAGGCCACTATATAAAGGACCCAAGGGGTGCTATGAAAGGTGAAAAAATCCAAGAATTGCTTGGGCTCTCTCCTCTTCTTCTCTCCCTCTCTCTTGGCCGGCCATAGGCATCTCCTCCCTCTTCTTGCCATGAGCACAAGGAGAAGCACCAAGGCGACGAAGCTCTTCCTTGCGACGATCTTCCTCTTCGGCCAATCTTGGTGGTGAGTCTTTCGATTTGATTACTCTCTCGGTTTTCGTCGTGTTCACGGAGAATCTAGTAGTTCTCGTGAACACGAAACTCGTGGCTTAGCGAAGTCATCCCGACAATACTCGGCGTGGATACGAATAGAGGCGGAGCTTTTAAGGGACGCTAACGGTTGGATCTCGTCCCTTCTTCCAAGTTACGCGAGGTAATTCATAGAGTAATTTCCTTTTCTGCAAAAATTTTATATTACGATTATGTGAACACATTGCATGCTTAGGATATGTGTTAGAATAATTTAGGAAATTATTCATGCTTTTGTTTCCGCTACATGTAATTATGAAAAAATTACAATACGTGTCCGCGTCGGCATGCACCCGGTCCCAACCGGGGGTACCAAAGACCAACTCCAATTGTGCCTTTAAGATATCTCAAATTCTCTTAACAGCGACTAAGTGAGATTCCTTGGCATGAACTTGATACCTAGCGCACATACCCACAGCGAAAAGTATATCAGGTCGACTAGCTGTGAGGTATAGCAGACTACCTATCATGCTTCGATATTGAGTCAAATCAACAGGTTTACCACTCTCATCATTGTCTAATCTTGTGTTTGTAGCCATGGGAGTGGTTAACTCTTTTGAATCACTCATGTTGAATTTTCGAAGCATTTCTTGAGTATACTTTGATTGGTGCACATGGATCCCATCTCGGGTTTGTTTGATTTTAAGTCCAAGGAAGAAAGTCAACTCTCCCACTAGACTCATTTCAAATTCACTCTCCATGTATCCAATAAACTCATTTAAATAGCCTTTGTTGTTTGAGCCACAAATAATGTCATCAACATAAACTTGGGCTACAAATATATTGTCACCATCTCTACGTAGAAATAGTGTAAGGTCTATTTGGGCTCTAACAAAGCCTTTCTCAATTAAAAATGTCGACAACCGCTCATACCAAGCTCGGGGTGCTTGTTTAAGACCATAAAGTGCCTTTTTAAGCTTGAACACGTGGTTTGGAAATTCGATATTCTCAAACCCTGGAGGTTGTTCGACATAGACCTCTTCTCTTATTAAACCATTTAGGAAGGCCGATTTGACATCCATTTGATATAATTTGAAGCCTCGATGTGCTGCAAATGCAAGCATCAATCGGATGGACTCTAATTGGGCCACGGGAGCATAGGTCTCATTATAATCAAGGCCTTCAACTTGACTATAGCCCTTGGCTACTAAGCGTGCCTTGTTTCTTATGATTTCTCCCTTATGGTTCAATTTGTTTTTGAAGACCCATTTGGTTCCAATAATGGTGGTCTTCTTGGGTCTAGGGACTAAGTCACATACTTGATTTCTTTCAAATTGACCTAGTTCATCTTGCATAGCAATGATCTAATCGGGATCATTCAATGCTTCATCAATTTTTCTAAGTTCAATTTCGGAAATTAGGACAACTTTATTAGCCTCATTCCGGAAGAATGATCTAGTCCTAACCCCATGGTGGACGTCTCCACAATTTGGTCTTGGGGATGACTAGAGGCTAACCTAGTTTGCCTTGGAGTTGGTGGTGCTTCTTGAATGGTTTCACTAGACACCGGCTCAGCCTCAGGATCCGGCTAATCGATGGGTTGTCTAGGCTCACCGTCATCAAACTCATCACTATCAACAACACTTGGAATTTCATTCAAACTTAGTCTCCTAAGTTTGAGTTGAACTCCTTCTACATTTTCTGATTGGTCATTTGTTTTTGGAATTTCTTCAAAAACCACATCAGAAGATTCTTCAACCAATCTAGATTTCTTATTGTAGACTCGGTAGGCTTTGCTAACTAGGGAGTACCCGACCAGTACCCTTCATCAGCCTTTGCCGTGAACTTTCCAAGGTGATCCTTGGTGTTTAGGATAAACACCTTACAACCAAACACCATAATGTGTTTAACCGTAGGTGGTTTTCCAAACCAATGTTCATGGGGAGTCTTTCCTAGAAATCTATGGATGAGGACTCGATTTTGCACATAGCAAGCTGTGTTCACAGCTTCGGCCCATAAGTAACTCGGTAGTGAGTACTCATTGAGCATGCTTCGTGTAGCTTCTTGTAAAACACAGTTCTTCCTCTCTACAACACCATTTTGTTGTGGTGTTCTAGGAGTAGAGAACTCATGTCTATACCCTCTATCTTGATAAAACTCTAAAAACCATTGGTTTTGAAATTCACCTCCATGATCACTTCTAATTATCTTAATTGTTGAAGATTTTTCATTTTCAACTCTTCTACAAAAAGAAATGAAAACATCTAAGGTTTGATCCTTATATTTTAGAAAATAAGTCCATGTATATCTAGTAAAGTCATCAATGATAACAAAATAATATCTACTTCCATTCAAAGATATGATAGTACTACAATCAAATAGATCCATGTGAAGTAAATCTAAAGCGGTAGATGTACTTACAGCGCTTTTACCTTTATGTGCAGATTTTGTTTGCTTACCCATTTGTCATGCATCACAAACTTTGTCCTTTTCATACTTGATGCTTGGTAAGCCACGAACTAAACCCTTGTTGGCCAACTTCCGGATATTCTTCATGTTCACGTGTGCTAGCCTCCGGTGCCAAAGGGTGGACTCATCTTCTCTTAACATGAGACACTTAGCAAAAGCATTAGTAGCACTTTTAAATGAAACTTGGTAAATGTTATCTACTCTTGTTCCTACTAGTACCGTGTCAAAGTTGTCATGTTGTCTAACTAGACATTGACTTGATTTGAAATCAATTGTGTAACCCACATCACACAATTGACTGACACTTAGGAGATTAAATGTCATCCCCTTGACTAGAAGGACATTCTTAATCCTAAGACATTTGGATATTTGAATGTCTCCTATTCATATGACCTTAAGACTACCATTATTACCAAATGAAACATTACCTCTACTTTTTCTTTGAAGTGTGGTAAACAATAATCTATCCCCGGTCATGTGTTTCGAGCACCCACTATCAACGAACCAAGTTGATAGATGCTCCCCCTCATTCATAACCTACACAATTCGAAAAATAGAAGTTTTAGGTACCCAAACCTTGGGACCTAAAGCACCTACTAAACAAGACTTAGGCACCCATGCCTTGACAACTTTCCTTTGGACTCTAGGTGTCTTTGATTGTCTAACATCAGTCCTAGACATCAAGGACACAAATGAAGGTTCTTTGGGTCAGTAACCAATACCGACCCTATTGTAGACTGCCCTTTGGGCATTTAGGATCATGTCTAGGGTCTTTGAGCTAGTTGAGAATTTCTCAAAAATACTCTTGAGTTTCTCAACTTTACTCTTCAATGATTTGTTCTCCTCCTCTAGTATTTCAACGTGCAAATCATCTATATCCTCATCCTTAGAGGATTTCAATTGTTCAACTTCAATTTTCAAAGATTTAATCTCATCCTCTAACATTTCAACATGTAAATCATCTACATCCTCATCCCTAGAGGATTTCAATTGTTCAACTTCTAATTGCAATGATTTAACCTTAATTTTTGACATTTTCAGCATATTGGTTAAGCATGCAATTGCTCTATAACATTTCTCAAGTTCAGGAGTGGTTACCTCTTCATCATCCGAAGATGATGAAGCCGCGTTTGAGGAATCGGAAGATTCATCACTGCTTTCTTCCCCTTCAAGTGTCATGAGTGCTACATGGCGAGTACTCTTCTCATCCTTCTCTTCATCGGATGAACTTGAGGAGGATTCATCCCAAGTGGCCTTCAAGGCCTTCTTCTTCTTCTTGGATTTTTCCTCCTTCTTCTTGAGTTTAGGGTAGTCCTTCTTGAAATGCCCTTTCTTGCTACACTCATAACAAGTAATATTATTCTTATCAATCTTAACTTCACTGGGGTTACCTTTACCCTTGAAGCGTCAACCCTTCCTCATCATTCTTCTAACAAAATTTGCCATCTCGGAGGAAGAAGAGCTGCTGCCATCCTCCTCGGATTCGGACTCGGATGAGGATGAAGATGAAGATGAGGATGAGGTGACTTCCTTCTCCTTCTCCTTCTTGTTCTTTTCTCCTTCAACTAAGACAATTCCCTTCTCCTTGGGGCCTTTGCTAGCCATTTCATGCAATTCCATTTCACAAAACAAATCATCTAATTTAACAATTGATAAATCCTTGGAAACTTTGTAGGCATCCACCATGGATGATCACAAAGCATTCCTTGGAAATACTTTCAACACATACCTCACAAGGTCGCGGTTCTCGACCTTTTCATCAATAGAATGAAGACCATTAAGGACTTCCTTGAACCGGCTATGGAGTTCACTCACCGTCTCATTCTCCTTCATGGAGAGGTTTTGTAGTTGGTTGAGGAACAAATCTCCTTTGGCGATTCTTGAATCTCGGGTGCCCTCATGGAGTTCAATAAGCTTATTCCACAAATCTTTTGCACTTGAAAAGGGACCAACATTGATGAGTTGGTCTTTGTTCATGCCACATTGTAGGGTCACCACCGCCTTCGCGTCAGCTTCACTCTTCCGGGTTTGTTCAGCCGACCAACGCCATGATTCTAACTCTTTGCCTTCATCATCCTTTGGAGGGGTAAAACCCTCCTTTACAGCGAACCAAGTGTTGATATCCATCTTTAGGTAGTACTCCATCTTCGATCTCCAATATTGAAAATCTGCTCCATCGAAGAAGGGAGGTCGGGTGGTGGAAAAACCTTCTCTCAAAGCCATTTATGAAAGCTCTCGGTTGTTAATCCGCTTGTACAGAGCCCCAAACTCTGATACCACTTGTTGGACCTTGGATGGCTAGAGAGGGGGTGAATATAGCCAGACACTTGAACTTTAGCGCTTTTGAAATTCTGCAACTCAAATGTTAGTAGCACAGCGGAAGCTAAGGAAAACAGAGTATGCAGAATGAAAATCCTAAGCTAAGAGCAACCACAACAATGCTAACAAGAGGATTTACAAGGTTCGGGGATAACTTGCCCCTACTCCTTGGCATACTCTTAAGGTGGGCGATCCCTTGATCGTCGGCAGATCAAGCCCCGGAAAATCCGGATAGTAAGCAACCTCTTTCTTGGTGGAGTAACCTCTCCACAGCGTTTCAACAAAGATAAAGTTTTAAGCACAATGAAACACAAGAAAGATCTTACTTAGCAGTTAGAACAAACAAGAACATAAGCAAGCTTCTCCCATGCTCCACCCAGCGCAGATCTCACGCAAGAACACCCTTCTTCGTGTCATCTCGTTGATGGACTCGCCAAGCCTCTTGTTTCTTCCTCCAAGTGCTCAAGTAACAGATGGTTGCTTCAAAGATCGCTTGCTCAAGATGATGGAATCACAAATCGCACAAGCACACTATGTGGAGAACTGATCGCGTATATAGTGTTGCTGTTAGAGTTGTTGTTGGAGACTTATTCGCCACCAAGCGCTTAAGTCTCTTCCACTCAGCTCCAGGTCACCACCTCACTGCAGCCTCCAGCTGCTCACCTGCAACACCCAGCTACCACTGAGCTCTTCCTAGACTCCCTGAGCTTCCCTCAGTCAAGCTCCAGTCAGCAGCTCTAGTCTGCAGCTCCGGCCGTTGCAACCTGAGATGGCAAATGGACAAACCTGCTCCAAGGAAAGGCTTCCATTGACTCTCCTTGAGTGTTTGAATCCATCCCTATCACCTGCACACTTAATCAGATCATTAGCACAGCAAATCAGCAGAGAATCATGCATCAGAGATTAAGATCAAGGAAATCAGATATGTTCAGACGTGTTCAGAGCGTCTGACAGTGCATTTTGAATTAAAGTGATCGGTCACCGGACCGATCCAGGGCTTATGGATCGGTCACCAGACCGATCCACCGCTTTGCTGGGGCTCCCAGCTTTCGCGGCCAGCAGGCCCTGATCGGTCACCCGACTGATCAAGCTGTGACCTGATCGGTCACCAAACCGATCAGGCTCCTCTCTGACCGATCAGGCTCCAGCCTGATCGGTTATAAGACGGAGTCTGCGACCCTTGATCGTTCTCCAGAACGGTCTAAACAATGTTCCAGATCGGTCACCAGACAGATTAGGAGCAGATCAATAAGGTTCCCAAAATCTACTGGATGCTCCCTGATCGGTCACCGGACCGATCAAGAGCAGAGCAGCAGGGGAACTCAACTCACTGTGGGTTCCCTGATCGGTCACCAGACCGATCAGGAGCTGAGCAGTGAGTGAACTACACGCTCCCTGATCGGTCACCAGACCGATCAGTCATCGCTGGATCGGTCACCAGACCGATCCACGAGGGAGCACCGTGCCAACTTCCCTGATCGGTCACCAGACCGATCTAGGGGTTCCAATCTAGCCCTTCAAGCTAGGGTTTCACCCAACCTAGCCCTCCAAGCTAGGACCTAACCCTCCAAGCCAGGATTTCATCAAACCTAGCCCTCCAAGCTAGGACCTGGCCCTCCAAGCCAGGATTTCATCAACCTAGCCCTCCAGGTTAGGACCTGGCCCTCCAAGTCGGGATTTCATCAACCTAGCCCTCCAGGCTAGGACCTGACCCTCCAAGCCAAGACTTTTTCACACCTAACCCTCCAGGTTAGAACTTTTCACACCTAGCCCTCCAAGCTAGGATTTTCCACACCTAACCCTCAAGGTTAGGACTTTTCCACACCTAACCCTCCAAGCTAGGATTTTTCCCACCTAACCCTCCAGGTTAGGACTTTTCAACACCTAGCCCTCCAAGCTAGGATTTTCCACACCTAACCCTCCAGGTTAAGACTTTTCCACACCTAGCCCTCCAAGCTAGGATTTTTCCCACCTAACCCTCCAGGTTAGGACTTTTCAACACCTAGCCCTCCAAGCTAGGATTTTCCACACCTAACCCTCCAGGTTAGGACTTTTCCACACCTAGCCCTCCAAGTTAGGATTTTTCCACCTAACCCTCCAGGTTAGGATTTCAATCACTCCGTGCCTAATCCCCGATCAGGACTTAATCCTAATCATAATCATCAACCTAAACTAAAATCGGTGTCAACACCAAAACAACAATCAGGATCAGACTGCATCAACAAGAACAACAAGAGAGAAACAGAAAACGAGCAAAGGTTTTTGGAGGGTTTGGCTGTGTGGTTGTTGTGTGTATTGTTTCTTCCTCCTTGAACCTTCCTACTGCATCTCTTGTGTATAAGCTTTCCTTTGTCTCTGTGCGTTGTTTGATATCATTCTGAGACTATCTGTGGAGAGGTTTCTCCACTGAGAAGGAGGCTGTGATATCCGGATTTTCGGGGCTTGGTCTGCCGACGATCAAGGGATCTCCCACCTCACGGGCACGCCAAGGAGTAGGGGCAAGTTATCCCCGAACCTTGTACATCTTTGTGTTAGCATTTGTATTGTTTTCTGTCTTTGTTCTTCCTGCTAGTTTTCTTCCGTTGCTAACCCTAATAGCAGAAAGTTCAAAAAGAAGCCAAAGTTTCTGTGTCTGGCTATTCACACCCCCCTCTCTAGCCATCCAAGGTCCAACACCTCGGATGTATATGAGCCACTGGCTCGTCCTCATGCCATCCTTCGTGTGCCTCGAAGTGCGCTTCCCTCGGTTCATCATTCATGCATTGTCCATGGTCCCTCGGATGCATACAAGCCCACAACTTGTCTCCTCATGTCATTCTTCATCGGACCCGAAGCCGTCCAGCTAAGCCTATATGTTTCCTGCAAATTTGCACCCTCAAATACACATATCAAATACAAGGATGAACCTAACTTAAACCCTTTGCCCAAACATCAAAACACATGGCCACTCTGGACCATAGATTGCTCCAACAATCTCCCTCTTTTTGATGTTTGGCAATACGTTTAAGTTAGAGAAAATAAATAGCAAATACAAATGCTAAAAACATTTAGACTTACGTTGTACTGCCAATGCAATGCAAATATACATGGATTCTATCACAAGGCACCTCCTACACCTTAACTCCCCATGAGTTACAATTTTTACCAAACAAGGGATTTTTAAGAACCTATCACAAGGTTTCCCTTGTACCCAACAATATTTCCCCTTCACCTAAGCTCCCCTTAGAGCTAGAATTACCTTGCAAAGGTACTTCTCCGCCTTTGCCAACAATTGAGCAACAATTGCTCACCCTTTACCTAAGCTCCCCCTTGAGCTAGGATGGCAAAGGCATGTTTGGTTTTCCACTTAAATCTAACATTTCTCTCCCTTTGTCACACATCGAAAAGAACTCCAATAATATCCCAATTGTTAGATTATTTAACATCTAATGATCACAAACAATATGTAATAACCCCCCCATAAGATTATAAACAAGTTTGATATCATTAGGATACCTTTCGATTTAGCTGAAAATAGTTTCAGCCTATATCAGTCGACTGAGACAATTACCAATCGACTAATCTTTATCGATAAGGAACCCCACAGAATTATCAGTCAACTACCCTCTGCACCAATTGACTGATACTCTGATATCAGTATATTTCAGCATTTCTGACCCAATTCAAAAATGCACTAGTAATTTCACAATTCTACAAAAATTCTCAAAATTTATGGAGAGGTTTGTGGTACCCGTATCTACTTAAAAAAATACATTAAAAAATGTGTCAATCATCAATCCAAAGATTGATACAAAACCCAAACTAGCTAAATGGTTTAATAGAATCTCGGTCTAAAGTCCTAGTTTTTACTTTCTCTTGATGTATCTGTCTATGTCAAACCACAATGCATTCCTAGCATTGGTTTATATGACATCTATACATTAAAAATCAATTTTCATGCAATATGACCCCAATGTCATATTTTCATGCATGAAACTCAATTCTAATTTGTCAAATTCCTAAGATTGAGACTCAAATCTGTTTCCAAATCCTTTGGCACACTTCATGGTTCATCTAGACTTCAGGGAAAAATCCTCCCGAGATCCATTGACCATGGGTCCCAACTTTGCTCCTATAGCTCCCCCTTGAGCTCTTAACCTTAGTCACCTCCCTAAGCGACTCATCTATAATCACAAGGTCACACTGGTGATCTATAAATAATGTATTTGAGTGTGCAGGTTTACAGGAACACATAGACTTAGCTGGTCTGTTTCGGATTCGATAAAGGATGGCATAAGCAGACAAGCTGTGGGCTTGTATGCATCCAAGAGATTGTGGACAAAATAGAAACGATGAGCCAAGGGAAACGCACTTTATTCCCTCTCATAAGAGATATGTTTTTCCTCATTAAAAAATCATTCTTTTTTTCTCTTAAAAAAATATTCTTTTTTTATATGGCACATTTTTTTTAAAAAAAATCTATTTATAAAAAACTATTCTGTTTAAAAAAACATTATGTTTTTTTAAATCTTGATTAAAAAAATACATGCTAAATCCTAATCATACCATTTTTTTAAATCTTGATTAAAAAAACACATGTTGAATCTTGATCATGCCATTTTTTTCGTAAAATCTTTATTAAAAACAAATAATGCCGAATGATCATCATGCCATTTTTTTAAATCAAACAAAAAAATATACCCTAATTTCCATAAGAAAAAAAATTTTGATTTTCTTTGAAACGGTAGTAATAGTCATTCTTTATGTTTTATCGTGTTCTTAAAAGAAATATAATAGAAATATGAAAAATTTTAAAAATAAATATATCCTAAAATTTTCTTTTACATGAATTTCGATGATAAAAAATTATATTATGCTAGAAAATTTTGATCTTGAATACCAACAATGAATCGACAAAAACGTAAATTTTATACTGATGAAATAAAGCCAAGGCTCTGATATCAATTGATAGAACTTCACTTTTTTTTTAACCGTATGAATTCTAGGAAGGAAATAAGAATTCGAAAAAGAAAATACAAGATATATGAGTATGCATCTATTGTTTCTTCGAATCATGAGATAACATAAGAAAGCACAATAAAAAAGGACAGGGAATCTGATTGAAGAGTCATATCCTTTTCTTTGGCATCGTCAGCTTGATCCCAGTGAAAGAAAATGCAGCTGAAAGAAGGAGGATCTTCTAAAAAGCTTAGGGTTGACGGCGCCAAAAAAATTTTAGGTCAATGGGGAACCAAGAGCTCTGTCAAGATGATGCCCTAAATTTTTAGGGAACTCTCCTTTTAAAGATAATAACAGATTAATGGACTAAAAAATTCTATACATTGAACCCACATTCAATAATTCAAAACTCAATAAATATAAGTTAGATTATTTTAAAAAGTTTCGAGTATATTTATCTGTATAACTTATAAATAAACTCATTTAATAGGGATAATAATATCTAATACATCTATGAATTACTTGTGTCCACAAAATATGATCTTATTTCTGCTCTGATAGTCTCTAGTCTGTTTGCTCATCATCAATGGCGGAGCCAGCCTGGATGATGTACCGGGGCTGTGGACCTTCGGCGATGATGTACGCCTTTCTCTCGGTCTATCTTTCTCTTTTCGTCAATGCCGACCGGGCTAGCCTCTTCTTTCCGTCAATACCGACCGGGCAAATATCCTCTTTTTCTTATTTTTTTCCTCTTCTTCCCACTTAAATTTCTCTCTCACCATTATTTGACCCCGGGCTACAGCCCGGGTAGCCACAAAGGTGGCTCCGCCCGTGCTCATCATCACCCACACCCTACGTGAAGATGAGAAAAAACAAGAAAAATAAGACAAGTGGCACAAAATTGTCGAACAAGAACTAAATATTCATACTTGTAAATTGCCAACAATCTGAAGTGAAATTCTGCTATGAAAACAATGTCAAGAGTACATGCAGAAACTAACCTAGTCAATCTCAGTACAGTTTGGGCAGTTTGGTAGTCACAATGATGTCAATCTGGACGCATCCCTTTTTTCCCTGATGAAGCTACTCATGTATATACTTGAACAATATCTTTCCAAATCCCTTTCCCCGCGTGATGATTGCCAGCTAACGCATTAGATATTATCGTGATGAAATTTGAGAATGAAATCCTAACGAAGTCAGATGTCTATCTTTCCTTATACGTTAGCCACTATTTGGATTAGTAATCCTCATAATTTACCTCATTAGTGTTGACGAGGATGCTAAGAGTGAACGAATTGTCTTTTACTATCTTGAACAACATCTTCCCCTTGAAATAAATTGAAAATATAAATTCAGAAGCAATAAAAATTAAGGATGTCATAAGAGACATGCACAACAAATAAAAATTTTCCAATTAAAAACTAAGAAATATTTAATATCTTAATATCCCTGTCAATCCATTTCAGGATCAATATAAAGGAGATAAATCATGAACATTATTAGTCTAGATAGTAATTAATATATAAGGAAGGACAAATATTTGATTTCATCCAAATTTAATCCTCAGATCTTATAATGATAATATTTCATGTGCTAACTATTAGTGTATCACGTGAAAATTAATTAACTAATGAAGCAATCAAGGTGGCATAGAACAGAACTAACTAATGAAGCAATCAAGGAACAGAGAAGGGATAGGTAATCATCAGTAAACTAATTTACTTGAGCAAACCAATGAAGTATAACTGAAAAAAAGGTGACAATTTCAACTCTTTACTGTACTGTTTGTCTAACTATTTTAAATTTGATACATGATCTTATCCTCTATTGAAAAAAAATGATTAATAAAGTTTTTTTAATCTCGGGAAATCGACTCGGCCCCACAAAAATTTTTCACCGATCGTCAATGTAAATCGGGGATCTTATCCTCTATTGAGCTTTCTACAATCCTATATCACTTATTTCAAATCAATAAATTATTATCATCATTACACAAAAGAAAATAAATATTAAAAATGAAACACCTCCATTAAAAAAAATAGCAATAGAGATAAATAAGCCCAATCGAATTTAATAATATGAAAATATTAATATTCGAGTTAAAAAAATATATATGATATTCAAACTCTCAAAAATATAAATAATTTTAACTCGTACTGAATTCGAAATAAAATTTGTTTGATTTGAATGTTTTGAAATTTGATTCGAATAGAATCCAATTATAATTTGAAAGATTTAAATTCGAAATATTCAAATTTTAATTTAAGCATATTTTAATTAAAATTATATGAAAATTAAAAGTTCGATCCAAGTTTGACTTACGATTTGTAAGTAAACGATCAATAAAATATTATAAAAATTTGAATTTGATTTGAAAAACTTATCAAATATGTTTGAATTTGACTAAATTCAAAAATTTGAAATATGAATTAAATATTTTTCAAATCGGTTCGGAAAACATGACGAACATACTCAATTCGTTTGCACCCAATAGATGAAAGAAGTTGACTAAAGATGTGATACTACAGTCAAGCTTAATAGTCTTTCATTCGGGCGAGCGGTTTTTTAAAAGGGTGGAGGGCCCGGTCGGAGCCGATCTAGCATGAGCCGGATCAGGGAGAGTTAAGCCAAGCTGCCCTCGGTCTCACAGGTCGGGTCTGAGACTTAGCTAGAAGAGCAGAGGTTGAGGCAGATAAGGCCCCGATTCGGGATCAAATTCATTCGGGATTGGTCACCCAAGGTCGGGTGCTCAGGGTAGGTCATCCGAGGTCGGACGCTCGGGTTTGGTCACCCGAGATCGGGCGCTCGAGGTCGGTCACCCGAGATCGGGCGCTCGGGGTCGATCACCCGAGGTCGGGCGCTCGGGGCTGGTCACCCGAGGTCGAGCGCTCGAGGTCAATCACCCGAGGTCGGGCGCTCGGGGCCGGTTACCCGAGATTAGGCGTTCGGGGTCGGTCACCCGAGGTCGGGCGCTCGAGGTCAGTCACCCGAGGTCGGGCACTCGGGGTCGGTCCATGAAGTATAGGAATCGGATCCCAGCTCACCCGACCGACTCAGCCTGAAAGCTATAGCTAGCCGGCCGAATAATTACGGCCCAGCTCTGTCAGTAATAATGTAGCAGATCTCTGACATAATCATCACCTGATACAGCCACCTGACAGAACCGTCGACTGTTAAGGAGAATCAGAAGAAGCAGTTCAGACAGGGTGTCAGGCGGCTGTGGCAGTCTCACAAGGCCAACAAAGCTGCGACAGGGTCAGTCTGCCCACTGATCATTCCTTAATGAGACAAGACAGCTCTGACATGGCAGAGAGTTTCCCTTCTCCTATATAAACCGCCTTTGGGCTCTAAAAAAGATGATTGCTGTCATTTTGCAACCACACCACCACTTTGTGAGCTATATTTTGGTCCGAGCCGAGTGACTTGAGCCTTAACCCTATTCGAGCCCGACCCCGACCCCCGAGCTACAGCAGAACGGGTCGTCTTGGTTAGACCGAGTCAGTTGGGCGAGAACCGATCTTCGCTTGTCGACAGGATCAAATTTGGCACCGTCTGTGGAAATTCAGCCTAATCGAAAGCGGAAGATGAGTGACTCCAACCGGGTGACCGTGACACTTTCACAAGAAGACCTTGATTTGCTGGTAGCTGCCAAAGCCCAAAAGCTGGTGGGCGAGCTGAGGATGGCCACCCGCCCTACTCAGGAGGGCCCAGCCGAGCCCACAGTTCGCGTAGGCACTGAAGGAGGGGGTCGTCAGGAGGATAGTCCTCATTTTCACCGAGCACTATTCGGCCCAACAGAGGGGGTAGGATAGTCCGAGCCTCATGAAGTTTCCTCCAATCAAGTCAGAGCCAACAAAGGGAAAGCTCCCCTTATCTCGACCCCGGTGGAGCGCACCGGGTTCCCCTTTTCCAGCCAGGTCTTACAGGAGCCGGTGCCCAAGCATTTCCGACTCCTGTCCATCCCTGAGTACGGAGGGGCCATCGACCCAAAAGAGCATCTAATGAAGTTTGAGAATGCTTCGCTGCTGCATCAATATCCAGATGGTATCAAGTGTCGAGTCTTTTTGACCACTTTGGCAGGGTCGGCCCAACACAGGTTTGACAGACTCCCGGAGGGATCCGTAAGGGACTTTGCCGATTTCAAGAGATTATTTCTCCAACATTTTGCAAGTAGCAAGAGACACCATAAGACCAGCTTAAACCTTTTCACCCTGAAGTAAGGCTCCAAGGAGCCCTTGAAGGCCTACATCAAAAGATTCAATCAGGTCGCGTTGGACGTACCTACCGCCACGTCCGAGGTGCTGATCAGTGCCTTTATCCAAGGACTGCAGGAAGGCGAATTCTTTAGGTCACTGATCCGGAAACCTCCAAAGGACTTTGAAAGCCTCCTGGGAAAAGCCACCAAGTATCTAGATGTGGAAGAAGCGCAAGCTGCCAGACGGCCGGAAGCCAGATCTACACCCGAGACTCCTCAACATCAGCAAAGAACTATGCCTCCTGGAGGACCTCTCAGAAGCCCCCGAACTATGGGACACCGGTCGGGAGCCGAGCGAGGCATAGTCCAGCAGGTGGCTCAGGGATGCCTCCCTACCAAATGGCAGCCCTATTGTTCCTTCCACAGCAGCCACACCCATGACCTCCAAGACTGCTGGCAGGCTGGTCGGGGCCGAGGTCGCACCGGCCGAGGGACCCCGAGGGGAGCTCATCAAGGGGGCGGTCGAGGCCGAGGAAGAACACCACTGAACCAGCAGGAGCCCAATTCTCGCGTGACCACTCCTACAGTCAGGCAGTTATTCCCGATCCCCGGATCCCCCGGGCAAGGACACGCAAGTGAAGAACAAGCTAATCAGCAAAATGCTGTGCATGGGTCCATCAACGTGATTTCTGGTGGCCCCACTTACGGAGACTCTAACCGAGCCCGAAAGTCCCAGGTTAGACGTCTGGATATCTATCAGGTGGGTTGCAGCTCAGCTCAAGCCCAGGGGCCACAAATTAGTTTTGGCCCTTCAGACCTGCAGGGAGTGGAAGTGCCCCATGGCGATGCGCTGGTCATCACTGTCACGCCCCGAGACCCCAAGAGTCGCTGGTCCAATATAAAATCGGACAGCACTTCCCCTGTCCGGCGGCCATCTTACACATGCATACATCACCATAAATCACGTCCACGCAGTTTAAATGGCCTCAGGCCTCAAATCAAGACAGAATATGAAATAAAGCTGGGTAATCATACCTGATTGCGGACCGGTCCGACTTACGACAAAAACACAAGGCATAAGGGTCTCACAAAAGTACAACTATACTGCCGTATAGTATGACTAAAACCCAACACCAACACGACAGCGGAAGAAAAACATAGAAAGTACTACCAACAGAAATAGACGAAAAATCCGAAGACATCTCGACGAGTACGCGAACTGGGACAGGCTGTCGGGCACACTCCAGTCAATCATCCTGAAAAAAAAACAAGGAGCTGCGGGATGAGTCATAGAACTCAGCGAATATCTCTTCATATATAGACAAGATATTCTAAAATAGCAACAGGGTAATAGACTACCGAAATAAACAGGTATGGCCAGTAATCAGAACAACTGCATAAGAACAATAAGAACTACCATACCAACATAGCAAAGTCGCCAAGACCAGACATGCGGGTCTCCTGTAAGTACATGTCAATCATATGAAGCATCAAGTGAAATCAAGCACAAGTAAGGACATAATAAGCGAATAAACAAGATGCAATAACATGGTCACCCCTGCCGTCGGTCAGACATCATCACCTATGTACGGGAGGAAGCTGAGCGGAGGCCACCCTCCGACGTAGGGCTGTGACTGCCGTCCATACTTTGCCATCACTACTCCTGAGCGATCGAGTAGACGGAATGCTGCCGGTGTAACACCCCTACTCCATGGCCTATCCCAGCGAGGTATCCATCAGCCTAAGGTCATCTGTGGAGGACATCTCTGTCTGAGTGCTACCCCTACCCCATGTATATAAATGGGGGAGAGATCTCGCCCTCTCATCTCCTGGTATATGGACTACTCAAGGAGGGACATCTGCCTGCTACCACGCTCCGATTCACTACCCCATGAGTGCATGAGCGGAGTAACACAGAGCACTCTACCCATACTCCGTCAACCACTAACCCGTGAGTGGCCGTATGGGTAGGTTAGTATGACTGTCGACCTAGCTCACCCAAAAGGGGCCCCTGCTCGACAGTGATGCACAGTGCAGTATGATGCATAACAACGGTTAAATATCATCCACTATCTAGTCCACCTTTATCAACATGATATGCAAGGATCGTGGAACATGCACCATATCCTAAATCCTACAGGTATAGGTATCACATATCAGTTGTGGCACAACCAGCATCGACAAAACAAATATAATAGTCATGCCACCATTCTATTACTCTATTGCTACACCAGCATATCAATATATATATATATATATATATCTGTGACAATTCTAAAAGAAGAGTCAGAGATACCCGCCTCCAATGTCGGTGCTCATAATGAAGAGAATCCCTCGTCCAGAATAATCTCCACAACAAGAAAATCAATCAATGCCCTGCATCCAAAGATAAATAATAATTCAATATTTCTAATGATTCATAACTCTACATACCATTTAGAGTAATCAGAATTAATTAAAATGAATTAATCCCAATTAACTCTCAATTCCTAATCACCCCCCACATCTTACGCTATCCAATCGCTCCCACACCTCTGATCCAAACCAAATTCTCAAAAAAAAAAACACTCCCGGCACTGTAAGAACCGAGACCATCAAAGCTGAAAACAAATCAAACCAACCATTCACAATTGCTCCAACCACTAGAGCACCTGACCAAAACTTCCTTCGCAATCCTGCATCAGATCTAACCGCGAAACCATGAAAGAGATCTCCAGATTCAACACACGGCAGAAAAGGGAAAATCAAGAACAGACTGTAACATCCAAATCCCGGATCGAAACCAATACGACAGGGAAACCCTAGTTCATGATCAAGCACAGATTCTAATATTTGTTTGATCCTTAATAGATTCCCAAACTCAAAGGAAACATCAAATTTGCCAATAAATCAACCTCACCTCTGCCTGGTTGCTGATAGGAAATCTCAGCTCCACTCCCCAATCAAATTCCCAAGATCTGACTTTCCTTGTTGAGATCGCACAAGGAGAAAGAAGATCGAAGGTTGGAAACCAAACTGCTCTGTCAAAGAAGACACTTCCCTGCCAAAATCGCGAATCAAACCTTACCTAGATCCAACGTTCAAGGCAGTGCGCGGAAAGGGGAAGAAAGCTCAACACGATGGCCGGAAAATAACTCAGGAACTGGGGTTGGGGTCGGCCTTTGCTTGCCGTCTCGATCTACTCTGATCTCGCGATTTCCGCCGCAAGAGGAAGGTGAAGACTTACGATTCCCTGCCCTAGGCTCGCGAAGCACCGAGGAAAGGAGTCGGCTGTTTTGGGTAAGGAAATCGGGAGTTTAAGGTAGTCGACCGAAGATTTGGGCAATGAAATCGGGCAGGAATTCAGCCGACGCGCGTGGAAGAAAAAGGAAAGATAGCAGGGCTTTTATTGCGTGGAATAAAAGGATTAGAAATTAAATGGACTTTGGCCAATTTTCAATTAAGCCCCTTTTCTTCCAAACTCACCATCTTCACCCTCCTCTATAGAAATTTTGCATCTACCCCCTTTTCAAACTTAGGTATTTTACATTCTCCCCCACTAATAAGAATTTGGTCCCCAAATTCTGTTACTACTAATGGTAAATGCTAACCACTGTATATATGAAATACGAATACTGAAATGGATAACAGTCCGTACCTCAGTTAAACAAATGGGGATATCGAGCTCGGATAGTGTCCTCGAGCTCCCAAGTAGCCTCTGCATCCGAGTGGTGCTGCCATCCAACCCTAACCAGCCGGATCGTCTTGTTCCGTAGCTGACGCTCCCGGAATCCCAAAATCCGTACAGGTACTTCCTCATAAGTAGCGTCAGGCTGGAGCGGAACAGGCACCTCGGATAAGATGTGTGTGGGATCTGGCACGTATCCTCTAAGCATAGATACGTGGAACACGTCGTGGATGCCGGTCAAGGACGGTGGAAGAGCTAGGCGATAAGCTACAGCTCTAATCCTCTCCAGAATCTGGAACGGACCAATATACCGTGGAGCTAGCTTACCTCTGAGGCCAAAACGCTTCACCCCCTTCGTGGGTGAAACGCGAAGAAAGACATGGTCACCCACGGCAAACTCTAAAGGACTACGTCTCCGGTCAGCATAACTCTTCTGGCGATCCTGTGTTGCTGATAATCTCTGTCTGATAGTCCGTACTAACTCTGCCTCGTGCTGGACTCTCTGGGGTCCCAGTAGCTGAGTCTCTCCGATCTCATCCCAAAGGGTGGGTGTCCTGCACGCCCTACCAAACAATGCCTCAAACGGTGCCATCTGTATCGCCGAATGAAAGCCGTTGTTGTAGGCGAACTCCACCAAGTACAAATGGTCCTCCCAACTGCCCCCAAAGTCCATCACACACGAGCGCAATAAGTCCTCCAAGGTCTGGATAGTACGCTCTGACTGTCCGTCTGTCTGGGGATGAAAAGCTCTGCTGAGATGGAGCTCGGTACCCATAGCCCTCTGCAGGCTCTGCCAAAACCGAGATGTAAAACGCAGATCCTTATCCGAGATAATACTCAAAGGAACTCCGTGCAATCTGACTATCTCCCGACAATACAACTCTGCCAATCTATCGAGGGAATCTGTCTTCCGAATAGCAAGAAAATGAGCAGATTTGGTTAGTCGATCCACGACTACCCAAATCGCGTCATGACCTCTCTTGGTCCTCGGCAAACCCACAACGAAGTCCATGGTGATGTGTTCCCACTTCCATTCGGGAATGGGGATCCTCTAGAGGAGTCCAGCAGGTCTCTGGTGCTCTGCCTTAACCTGCTGACAGACGAGACATCTAGCAACAAAGTCCGCGACATCCCGCTTCATGTCATTCCACCAATAGGAACGTCTCAAATCACGATACATCCGAGTGCTACCCGGATGAATAGCAAAACGTGATCGGTGAGCCTCCTGCAGTAACTCCTCTAAGATAGGGTGCGCCTCTGGTACACACAACCTCCCTCGGAAGTACAGAACACCCTCCTCATCACGTGTGAAATCCGACTGCTCTCCTGAAATCGCCTGACTACCCAGAGACTGAATGTGCTGGTCACTGGCCTGAGCCTCCCTGATCCTCGACCGAATCTCTGACTGAGCCATCATGGTCACTAGCAAACCTCTCTCTGTCCGAGACTGCTCCTCTAACCCCAGCTCAGCGAAACTCTGAATCAAATCGGTGACCATCACTCTGTGGCATGCTAAAACAGCTCTGGACTTCTGACTGAGGGCGTCGGCGACTACATTAGCTTTCCCAGGATGGTAGCTAATGGTGCAGTCGTAATCCTTCAGAAACTCCATCCACCTCCTCTGTCGGAGATTCAGCTCTCGCTGAGTGAATAGATATTGAAGGCTCCGGTGGTCTGTGAAGATCTCGAAAGTGATCCCATAAAGATAATGCTCCTTCATGCTCCTTCAGCTGTCGAGATGCATAAGCAACCACCCGTCCATGCTGCATGAATACCGCACCCAGTCCCAGGAGAGATGCATCTGTATATAGAGTGAAACCATCCTCTCCGAAAGGCAGTACTAGAACTGGTGCAGATACAAGCCTCCGCTTCAGCTCCTGAAAGCTGGTCTCACAAGCCTCAGTCCATACAAACTTCACACCCTTCTTGGTCAGGCGTGTAAGTGGTGATGCGATGCTGGAGAAACCCTCGACAAAGCGTCGGTAATAGCCTGCTAGCCCCAAGAAACTGCGCACGTCATGGACTGACTTGGGCTGCTCCTAACTGGTGACAGCCTCGATCTTATGAGGGTCCACTGAAATGCCTCCACTGGATACTATGTGTCCAAGAAAACCCACAGAAGATAGCCAGAATGCACACTTGTCGTACTTCGCATAGAGCTTCTCCTTTCGAAGAACCTCCAAAATGATACGAAGATGGCGGGCGTGCTCCTCCTCGGACGGAGAATATATCAGAATATCATTGATGAATACTATATAACATATTGGTCCAAGTACGGGAGGAATACCCTGTTCATGAGATCCATGAACACGGCCAGGGCATTGGTGAGCCCAAATGGCATCACCAAGAACTCACAATGTCCATAACGGGTGCGAAATGTCGTCTTCTGAATGTCTGAATCTCTGACTCTCAGCTGATGATAACCAGATCGCAAGTCTATCTTGGAATACACAGATGTACCCCTCAGCTGATCAAACAGATCATCAATACGCGGCGGCGGATACTTGTTCCTGACTGTGACTGAGTTAAGCTGTCTATAATCAATGCAGAGTCGCATAGAACCGTCCTTTTTCTTCACAAAAAGGACCGGAGAACCCCACGGGGAAGCACTCGGTCGGATAAAGCCACGATCGAGTAACTCCTGGAGTTGGACCTTCAGCTCGTCCAACTCTCGCGGTGCCATCCGATATGGTGCCTTCGATGCCGGCGCAGTCCCCGGTATCAACTCAATGGCAAACTCGACCTCCCTCCGGGGAGGTAAGCCCGGCAACTCGTCTGGAAATACATCGAAAATCCCTGACCACTGGAACGTCGGAGATCTGAGGAGTACTACCATCAGCAGTGCTGAGTAATGATACCAGAAATCCCTGACAACCTTGCGTAATAAGTCTCTGCGCCTGAAGTGCGGAGATGACTGCTATGCCGTCATCCCGGATGCCAAGGAATTCCCACGAGGGTTGGTCTGGAGGTCGGAAAGTGACCACCCTCGAATGGCAATCAACGGTGGCATGAGAGGTCGTGAGCCAGTCCATGCCCAGAATAATGTCGAACTCTATCATGTCCAGCACAGATAGATCCACGGTAAGGGTGACCCTCCCAAAGTCCAAAGGACACCCTCTGACCTCCTGAGTTACCTCCAGAACTTCTCCTGAAGGTAAGGACACTGATAACCGTGGTACCCTAAGGGTTGGTAACCTGCAGATCTTGCTCAAGAATGCCCGTGATATAAAAGAATACGAACTACCAGTATCAATGAGTAAATCTGCAGTGTGTGCATAAAGCAAAACGGTACCTCGAAAGACGGATCCATCCGCTCGATGAGCCTCCTCTCGAGTAACAGCATAAACTCGGCCCGACTCTGGCGGGGGAGGAGGTGGGGGTAATGCCAATGCAGTAGGCACAGAAGGTAGCTGAGGTACCGATGCTCCAGAAATCTGAGACTGCTGATAGACAGGTAGCTGATACCCCGTATAGATCTGCTGACGAGGCTCTGAAATCGATGGCTGAACTGAAGACTGGGGTACCACAGATGACGCTGCAGCCTCCTGACCCTGACCAAATAAGCAGTAGAGCTGGATCGGTGGAGGGGCAGTATGCTGCTGTCGTGAAGGAGTCTGGGTCTTGCGGCCTCCCCGCTGGGCCCCCGACTGGCCAGAAGATCCTCCTCCAGCTGAGCCTCCGGTGCCCTCTGAGGGCAGTGGTATCTCCGATGGCCAGGCTGCTTGCAATGAAAACAAACAACCTATCCAATAGTACAGCTCGACATGTCATGCTCCCTGGAACCACACCACGTGCACTGAGGAGACCTGTGGGACCTCTGTCGGTCCTGTCTAGAGAACTGGGAAGACCCTGACGCTGAACCTCCCATTTTCTGAGGCCGAGGAGCGACCCCAGAAACATCCTGTGCTGACTGTTCCTGTCTACCTCGCTTCCGCGAGGGCTGGGTATGAGCAGTCTGCAATGTCTTCTTGTCCTTCTTCCTCTCTGATGATAACCTCTGCTGCATCGCCTCCACCTGTAAGGCGCGGTCCAATGCCTGTCTGTAGGAAGTCAAATCCCAGGGGGACATCCGAGACTGGATGTAGGGGGCCAACCCTCTAAGAAAATGAGACATCCTCTCGAGATCACCAGGAAACATCTGAGGACAACTCTCGGCTAAGCGATGGAATTCTGCATCATACACAGCCACCGACTGCTCTCCCTGACGAATCTCCAGAAACTCCTGCCATCGAGTCAGTTGTTGTGCAGCTGGGAAGTACTGAGTGGTGAACGCCTGTCGAAATCTCTCCCAGGTGATCGGCTGAGTGCCCATAACCGATCGCTGCGTGATCCACCATGTCTCGGCTCGGTCGCGCATGTGATACGCTGCGAGCTCAACTCGCTCCAGATCGGTACACTCTAGGTATGGGAATGTCCTCTCCAATGTCTCCAGCCAAGCGCGAGCCACGTTCGTATCGGGGGCTCCATGGAACAGAGTAAGACGGCCCTTAGCCGCCTGTGCTAATGCCGGAATCCGAGCCACAGATCGGCTCGGAACAGTAGTAGTAGGTGCTGCCGGGGGTACTATAGAATCTCCGGATGGTACCGTCAGTCCCGGCGGCTGTATGTCAATCACCTGAGCAGTCTGAGGCTCCGACTGAACCGGAGCAGTTGCTGGTGGAGCGGATGAGGGGACAGCCTGGGTCTGGAACATCTGAAACATCTACTGCATCATCGACTGCATCATTTGCTGCATCATTTGCTGCATCATCGATGATACATCATCCTGAGGTGCAGCTGCAGGTGCCACTGGGGGCTGGTGCTGCAGTCGTAGCTACTGGAGGTACTACCGGTACTGCAGTCGGAACTGGCGACGGTGTCTGTGGGGGCTGAGATCTCTGATCATCAAGAGTCTCGGAAGAGGACCGTCCTCGACCACGAAACCCTGTCCGTGTCCGTCTCACTGGACCCTCCTCTGTCCCCGTCGCCGTCGCTCGCTGAGACACTCGTGTCCTCCTGTGCGAGGGTCGACCCGGCCCACCAGGTCGGCGGGGTGGAGTCAACTCTATGCGTCGCGACATACCTGTAGAGATACGCCATTCATTAACACCTGCCTAAAATTTCTAGAATTAACAACAAAACCTGCAACCAGAAAGTAAGATCGTCGCCTGGAGCTGTCCCATCGCCGCCATGTCCCAATCGCGTTTATCGAGAAAACGACTCCGACATAAAATCCGAAAACAAAAACACCCACAGGACCACAAGGTATCTCGAGAACCTGACTCTGATACCAAATAAATTGTCACGCCCCGAGACCCCAGGAGCCGCTGGTCCAATAGAAAATCGGACAGCACCTCCCCTGTCCGGCGGACAACTTACACATACATACATCATCCTAAATCACGTCCACGCAGTTTAAATGACCTCGGGCCTCAAATCAAGATAGAATATGAAATAAGACTGGGTAACCATACCTGACTGCGGACCGGTCCGGCTTACGACAAAACACAAGGCATAAGGGTCTCACAAAAATACAACTATACTGCTGTATAGTATGACTAAAACCCAACACCAACATGACAGCGGAAGAAAAACATAGAAAGTACTACCAACAGAAATAGATGAAAAATCCGAAGACATCTCGACGAGTACGCGAACTGGGACAGGCTGTTGGGCACGCTCCAGTCAATCATCCTGAAAAAAAAAACAAGGAGCTGCGGGATGAGTCATAAAACTCAGCGAATATCTCTTCATATATATACAAGATATTCTAAAATAGCAACAGGGTAATAGACTACCGAAATAAACAGGTATGGGCAGTAATCAGAACAACTGCATAAGAACAATAAGAACTACCATACCAACATAGCAAGTCGCCAAGACCAGACATGCGGGTCTCCTGTAAGTACATGTCAATCATATGAAGCATCAAGTGAAATCAAGCACAAGTAAGGACAAAATAAGCGAATAACCAAGATGCAATGACATGGTCACCCTTGCCGTCGGTCAGACATCGTCACCTATATATGGGAGGAAGCTGAGCGGAGGCCACCCTCCGACGTAGGGCTGTGACTGCCGTCCATACTCTGCCATCACTACTCCTGAGCGATCGAGTAGACGGAATGCTGCCGGTGTAACACCCCTACTCCATGGCCTATCCCAGCGAGGTATCCATCAGCCTAAGGCCATCTGTGGAGGACATCTCTGTCTGAGTACTACCCCTACCCCATGTATATAAATGGGGGAGAGATCTCGCCCTCTCATCTCCTGGTATATGGACTACTCAAGGAGGGACATCTGCCTGCTACCACGCTCCGATTCACTACCCCATGAGTGCATGAGCAAAGCAGCACAGAGCACTCTACCCATACTCCGTCAACCACTAACCCGTGAGTGGCCGTATGGGTAGGTCAGTATGACTGTCGACCTAGCTCACCCAAAAGGGGCCCCTGCTCGACAGTGATGCACAGTGCAGTATGATGCATAACAACGGTCAAATAGCATCCACTATCTAGTCCACCTATATCAACATGATATGCAAGGATCGTGGAACATGCACCATATCCTAAATCCTACAGGTATAGGTATCACATATCAGTTGTGGCACAACCAACATCGACAAAACAAATATAATAGTCATGCCCCCATTCTATTACTCTATTGCTACACAAGCATATCAAATATATATATATATATCTGTGACAATTCTAAAAGAAGAGTCAGAGATACCCGCCTCCAATGTCGGTGCTTGTAATGAAGAGAATCCCTCGTCCAGAATAATCTCCACAACAAGAAAATCAATTAATGCCCTGCATCCAAAGATAAATAATAATTCAATATTTCTAACGATTCATAACTCTACATACCATTTAGAGTAATCAGAATTAATTAAAATGAATTAATCCCAATTAACTCTCAATTCCTAATCACCCCCACAACTTACGCTATCCAATCGCTCCCACACCTCTGATCCAAACCAAATCTCAAAAACACTCCCGGCACTGTAAGAACCGAGACCATCAAAGCTGAAAACAAATCAAACCAACCATTCACAATTGCTCCAAACCACTAGAGCACCTGACCAAAACTTCCTTCACAATCCTGCATCAGATCTAACCGCGAAACCATGAAAGAGATCTCCAGATTCAACACACGGCAGAAAAGGGAAAATCAAGAACAGACTGTAACATCCAAATCCCGGATCGAAACCAATACGACAGGGAAACCCTAGTTCATGATCAAGAACAGATTCTAATATTTGTTTGATCCTTAACAGATTTCCAAACTCAAAGGAAACATCCAATTTGCCAATAAATCAACCTCACCTCTGCCTGGTTGCTGATAGGAAATCTCAACTCCACTCCCCAATCAAATTCCCAAGATCTGACTTTCCCTGTTGAGATCGCACAAGGAGAAAGAAGATCAAAGGCTGGAAACCAAACTGCTCTGTCAAAGAAGACACTGCCCTGCCAAAATCGCGAATCAAACCTTACCTAGATCCAACGTTCAAGGCAGTGCGCGGAAAGGGGAAGAAAGCTCAACACGATGGCCGGAAAACAACTCAGGAACTGGGGTTGGGGTCGGCCTGTGCTTGCCGTCTCGATCTACCCCGATCTCGCGATTTCCGCCGCAAGAGGAAGGAGAAGACTTGCGATTCCTTGCCCTAGGCTCGCGAAGCACAGAGGAAAGGAGTCGGCTATTTTGGGTAAGGAAATCGGGAGTTTAAGGTATTCGGTCGAAGATTTGGGCAATGAAATCGGGCAGAAATTCAGCCAACGCGCGTGGAAGAAAAAGGAAAGACAGCAGGGCTTTTATTGCGCGGAATAAAAGGATTAGGAATTAAATGGACTTTGGCCAATTTTCAATTAAGCCCCTTTCTTCCAAACTCACCATCTTCACCCTCCTCTATAGAAATTTTGCATCTACCCCCTTTTCAAACTTAGGTGTTTTACAGGAACAACCGTCTGAAATAAACGAAAACAAAAACGACGACAAAAGATGTGTACCGGTACGACTTACAACAAAACAAAATGAAGCAAAGGTCTCCATGGCACACAAAAGTACAACTATACCGCCATTTAAAATGACGCAACCAAACACAAATACAGTAGCGGAAATGTAAAGTAAAAAAGAAACTTAAAATAGGTATCAACATGCACCACCATCAAAATATAAGGAAAACCCCGAAATCGCCTCGAAGAATATGTGAATTAGGATAGACTGCCAGGCACTCCAGTCGATCATCCTAAAACAAAAACAAGGAGCTAATGTGGTGAGTCCACAGTACTCAATAGATATCTCATCAGATATGCAAGATAGTCTAAGCAAGCAATAATAGTAACAGGCTATCGAAATAACACATGTACAGACAATGATAAGTACAACTGAAAGGAGGAATAGAAAACACCATACCAATGTGGCGGGGTCGCCAGAACCAGGGCATGCATAAATGTCTCCTGTATGAGCATGTCAATCATATGCAATATCCAAGTATAGCAAGCACGAGCAAATGCAAATTATGCGTATGCACATGGTGCAATGACATGGTCACCTCTGTCGTCGGTCAGACATCGTCACCTATGTACTGTAGGAAGCTGAGCGGAGGCCGCCCACCGACGTAGAGTTGTGACTGCCGTCCGTACTCTGCCGTCACTTCTCCTGAGCGATCGAGTAGACGGTATGTTGTTGGCGTAACACCCCTACCCCATGACCTATCCGGGGGATACAAGGTATCTCGAGAACCTCGCTCTGATACCAAATAAAATCCGCGACGCGTGATCTACGGCAATGCCCAGCATCAAAATAAATACAACCTAGCTAATTTCTACAATTTACAAATCATCTAAGTTACACACTTCTATTTATATTCTTATTAACTAATCTAACCCAACCAACCAAAATTGATCAATTGAACCAAAATAACCCCAACCCAATTAACCTAAAAACTAAGACCAATTTCCAAATCGGAACCAAGCTCCAATCAAAATCCATCACAATTCCAACTAAGACCAAAATCTCATAACTACCTAAGAACATCCCGGAACAGATCAAACCTTACGAACAGAAGTTTGTTTGCCTTACATTCATGCAAACCAACTATAACATAATCACAAAATCAGAAGTACCCATGCCCAATCAAATGGTGAGGAGGAGTTCTGTTAGAATTTGATAAATCTTAAGGGCTAAAAAGAAACTTTACCTAAATAAGGGACTCAAGCGAAATAGGCTAAGTTGGGGAGGGGCAATTTAGGAAGAGGTATTAGCCTTAAGTTCTCCCTCGCCGGCCGAACCCGATCACAAAACCTAATAGCGATTCCTCATTTCCCTTCTTTTCCGCCGACTCCACTCGATTGACGAAGGACGGAAATCGCGCGACGACCACCTCTTCCTCACGCGATCGGCAACGACGATCCCTCGTGTCTCCTTCCGTGACCGGAGTCGGTGATCCTGTGAGCCGTCTTCTTCAGATCGTGCCGGAGGTAAGGGTTGTTTTCCCCAAATCTCGCGGGTGTCATTTGAGGTTTGATTCGCGTTGTTGTGATGGCAGATCGCTCTTCTTCTCGATCTAGTGATTCGGTTACCAACCGTCAGCTTCTCTTCCTTGCGCGATGTTGAGGAGGGAAGCCAGATCTTGAGCGGTGATGGTGATCCGGGGTTGAGGGGTTCTGCCAGTATACACTTGTGGTGAGTTTGTTCTGTTTATGATGATCTAGGGTTTTGATGTGTGGCGATTTTGAGAATTAAGCTTAGAAATTTATCTGTGTTCTTGATCGGTATTTGGAATGAAGTGGAAGGCATCGATTGAATAGGATATCTATATTTCCTTGGCTTGGTGGATGCTTGAATTGATAATTGTCGAGATGTTGTCTTTTGATTCTTAGTTTTGTTCCGATTCGAGTCTGTGATTTGGATTTTTGGGAAGAACAAGGAATAAGGATTTGCTTTAGGATTGCATCTGAGTTGGTTGCTTGTTCTGTTCGGTTTGAGTAAGAACCGGAGGATAGAACAGTGGGGTTTTGCTCGATTGGTTGTAGGTTAGATGATCAGTTATGCTTGATCAGTGGTGTTAGAGAAATTTGTATCAGTATTATTAATCCGTGTATGAGTGGATTCTGTTTTGAATTTTTAATTTGATACTAGGTTTAAGATTAACTGTTGAGGAAGGTTAACTGGTTGGAGTTGTAGTTTTGATGAGGATTAGACTGAACCTAGGTTAGGTCTAAGTCCTATTACTCGGGGTAATTTTGGTTTTAACTTGATGCGGTTTAATAATTAGTTTAGCTAACTATTATTATAGGTGGCTAAACTTATGTTATGATACAGGTCATTGACTCGGCCATTTGGATTCCACTTGCGGCGGATATTATTTCAGACAGGGGTTTCTCTTCGCTCATTATCTACTACATCGGAGGCGGGTACCTCTGACTTATCTTATAGATTAGTCATAGTTGATATGCTTGATATGCTATGTTTAGCGGTAGAGTAATGTAGTATTTTATACCTGCTCTACCTTGGCTGATACTGTTTATGATATACTTGGCATGTGGTACCTATACCTTTAGGACTTAGGCTATGGTGCATTATCTATGATCCTTGCATATCATGTTGGTATAGGTGGACTAGATAGTGAATGTTGTTTGACCAGAGTCATGCATCATCGTGCACCGTGCATCACTGTCGATCAGGGGCCCTTATGGGTGAGTCAGGTCGACATTCATACTGACCTATCCATACGACCACTCATGGGTTAGTGGTTGACGGAGTATGAGTAGTGTGCTCTGTGCTGCTCAGCTCATGTACTCATGGGTTAGTGAATCGGAGCGTGGTGGCAGGCAGAGGTCCCTCCTCGAGTAGTCCATATACCAGGAGATGAGAGAGAGAGAGGTCTCTCCCCCATTTATATACCTGGGGTAGGTGTTAACACTCAGGTAGAGACATCCTCCAAAGATGGCCTGGGGCTGATAGTGATATAGCCAGGATAGGTGATGGCCTGGGGCTGATAGAGATATCGCCAGGATAGGTTTTGGCCTGGGGCTGTTATTGATATCGCCGGGATAGGTCATGGAGTATGGGTGTTACGCCGACAGCATACCGTCTACTCGGTTGCTCAGGAGTAGCGACGTCAGAGTACGGACGGCAGTCACAGCTCTACGCCGGAGGGTGGCCTCCGCTTAGCTTCCTCCCGTACATAGGTGACGATGTCTGACCGGCGACAGAGGTGACCATGTCATTGCACCATGTGCATACGCATCTTTTGCACTTGCCCGTGCTTGTTATACTTGGATGTTGCATATGACTGACATGCACATACAGGAGACCCTTATGTCAGTTTCGACGACTCAGCTACATTGGTATGGTGTTTCTATTCCTGTTCCAGTTATGTTTACCACTGCATGTACCTGTGTTATTTCGATTTCCTGTTACTCTATTGCTAGCTTAGACTATCCTGTATATCTGATGAGATATTCGCTAAGTATTGTTACTCACCCCGTTAGCTCCCTGTTTTTATTTCAGGATGATTGTCTGGAGCGCCCGGCAGCCTGTCCCAGTTCGCGTATTTCTTCGAGATGATTCCGGGATGTTCTTTTACTTTGTTGGTGGTACATGTTGGTACTCGTTTTCTGTTTCTTTTACTTACTTTTCCGCTGATGTATTCGTGTTTGGTCGTGTCCTTTTATAAGGCGGTATAGTTGTACTTTTGTGAGCCATGGAGGCCTTGTGCTTGCGTTTGTTGTAAGTCGTACCGGTACGCAGCTTTTATCGTCGTGTCGTTTTCGTGTAGTTCGGACGGTTGTTCCAGCCCTATAGGTTGTGGTACAGCCGACTGAGGTGGTCATAGATGCTTGGTTTCCGAATTGTCCGTCGGTCCAGGGAGTGGCAGTCCGGTCGGTATCGGACGGGCAGCTCCTCGGGGCGTGACAAGTTCTACAGTTGATCTAAACAGAGCAATAGGAATCAAAATTTAAACTCAATCATCCTAACTCCATTTACACCCTGATAACAAGATCCATTCTTCAATTAATCAAATAGGCAGACAACAAAACCCCAATCAAAACCTAATTACATAGAGCACCAGGAAGAGCTCACGGTAGAGATCAAACACCAGAACATCCACATCAAGATCCACACACGGCAGAGATGGAAAACCAAGAACAGAGCATTTCCCACCCAATCAAACACATTGGTATCAACTATCATCCAAGATCATGGCAAAAGAAACTCAAATGGAAACAACAAGAACAACCCTAGATCCAGATCCCATTCAAATCGATCAACCTCAAACTAAACCATAACAAAAACCAATTCCAACATTGACATTCACACGGCAAAGTTGAAACAAACTCGAAGAAGGAAACACACAACTCCTAATTCAAGGTTGATCCATTGCATGAATCTTACCCGAGATTTTGTGCTTGCTCGCTCCTTTGCTTCGGCTGACTTGCGGCAATGGCGGCCACCAAGTTCTCCACCCAAGATCACCACCCAGAACAGATTCGCACCGAGCAAGCACTCGGCTCGAAAAGCAACTGCAATTTCTAATAGCGAGCCCGAAATTAGCACTCAGATCCACTCAACCCTAATTTGATTTTAGCAAGAATAGCGCAAACAACACCAACTCACCTGATCGCCCACGTCTCCCCTTCGTTTGCTCAGATCCGAACGTGCCTAGGCGACGATGGAACTCGAAAGCCCCAGATCTGAGCCAGATCTCGCTCCAAACCCGAGATCTCCATTCAACTCTCGGCGTTGGAGGTTCCTTGGAGGCAAATCCGAAGGTTCGCCGGCGCTGATTGTTAACAAGAGGGAGGGAGAGGCCGAGAGATCGAGAAGGCTGTGGTCGTGCGAGGAGGACAGGCTCTGGTTTCGATTTCGCGAACTTGCTGCAGGGGAAAAAAGTGGGTTTCGCGAACTACCGCAGGAGAAAGGAAACGAGACTAATTAAAGGGCTCATCTTTTGCAAAAACCCCCCTGAACTTGTGCTATTTGCTTTTCACCCTTAAGTCAGCCCTTCTTGCCTTTAAGCCCTCCAAGTTTTCCCCTATTTTTAACATTTGGAATGAGTTAATAAATAACAAAATTTAATTGAATTATTTAATTTAGAATTTATCAGAATTAAATTCAATTATGATATTTTTACCATTTTGTCTTTCATCCAAAATGACATTGAGTGAGAAATAAGGGTTATTTAATAATTTTTATTTGTATGAGCAATTACATTCACAAATCAGACATCTTTGAAGAATTTGAAGCTTATAATTCCTGATTAAAAATATGTTCTAAATGGTGAAATTAAATTTCAATTTATAAAAAAATTCAATTTCATCCCTTTCTAAATAAAGTGTAAGTCAACTACAATATTATAGCTTTTAGATCGTCTAATATTATAATTTGATAGTGTCGTAATTTTTATTTTTTTAAAATTGTTTTAACATTATTTTGGTTAGCTATAATTCGAAGAAATTTTGACAAAAGTGATCGGATAAAAATTGTATTGAAAAAAAAAATTAAAATAAAATATTTTAACATTTTTATATATAAATTATTTTAGTGGATGATAAAAAAAAAAGACGCCTTTTGTTTTTTTTAAATTCAATTTCTTCTCCGCGTAAATTTCTAAAAATTCATCAATAATTAAAAATTAGGTGGTCGAATATTCGCCTCGTCACACCCCTAGTCTCCGAGATGCTTCTCCATCCAGGGTTGCGTGTATATATAAGTCCTCAGGGCCAGCGAGCTAGAGCCGCCAGCAACCCACTTTCCACTCATTTCCTCTGATCCAAGTTAATCAGATCGAGAAAAAAAAATGGTGACGATCAAATCCGTCAAGGCTCGTCAGATCTTCGACAGCCGCGGAAACCCCACCGTCGAGGTAGATTCTCATTCTGTTTCTCTCTTCGATTGGTCGTCTATATTAGGGTTTTGGATTTATTGTTTTTGCGATTATCGGTCGCGAGGGGTCCGCAACGTTGATGATCTCATGCTTGAGTCTGGATCTGATTTATACGTTTGGGATTTTGTGGTTTGATGCTGTTTGACTGAGAAATACCAATTCTTCGCTATTAATTGTCTATTGTGGTTCTTGTTTCAGGTTGATCTGACATGTGACGATGGGACCTTTGCGAGGGCTGCTGTTCCAAGTGGTGCATCCACAGGTAAACTATTATAGAAAGTCAGTAAAGTTGATCACGCATACTTATAGATTGTTGATTCTTCGATTTTCTTTTTTTTTACTCGCTTAAAAGTGTTCTTTTTTTTCCTCCAAATCTCGTGCGAGAAAGTTGATCATAGAAATATTTAACGCAAGGTTACATCTGCTCAAAAAAGTTTTGTTTTTGAGTTGCTTGTCTAGTAATATACAAAGATGGTTTGTATTGCACTTCTCAAGCTATTTAATTATTTGTAATGATCATCCGAAACAGAAGGCTGAAACATTTATTTTTCTGGTAAATGTCAAATTTTGGATTGGTAGATTGCAATATTTCCTTCATTTAGAATTATGAGTTCTTAAGATGCTGATTAAAATTGTTGGTATTGAAGGTGCATATGAAGCGCTTGAGCTGAGAGATGGAGGATCAGATTATCTTGGAAAGGGTGTCCTCAAGGTTCTCACCATTTCTGTTTGAATTAGCTCAATCATTCCTGCCGGGTTCCTATTTTATTTCAGTTGATTGCATATGTTTATCCATGGTTCACTAAAGGCTTTAACACCTGGTTCACATGTTCTCAATATTCTTTCAATGTTCGACCATTTGTTGTTATTTCTTTGTTTTTGTATGCCTTGAGTAACATGATAAAAAAACTTTATCCATTCTGTATTAGGCTGTTGAGAATGTGAATAAAGTTATTGCTCCAGCATTGATCGGCAAGGTAGCCTAATGTTCTTAGCTTTCTCTCCTTTCTGTATTATATATTTATTCCCCATTCTATTATTACATTTATACTATATAAGTCTATCAAACATGCATGTTTAAATTGTTTCAGGATCCTATTGAGCAAGCACAGATTGATAACTACATGGTCCAACAACTTGATGGTACTCAAAATGAATGGGGCTGGTGCAAACAGAAGGTTAATTCTATATCAAGTCATTATTGTTTTTTTCCCCTTTAGTTTTTACTAATTCATTATTTTGGTTCAATGTTATTGCTTCAGCTTGGTGCCAATGCCATATTGGCAGTATCACTTGCTGTATGCAAAGCAGGTGCAAGTGTGAAGAAAATTCCACTCTATCAGGTTGGTAAAAAGTTTTAGACACCACCCCAAGTAGCTTTTAAAATTTTCTGATGTTTATTCATATTTTTGGGATGCAGCACATAGCAAATCTTGCTGGAAACAAGAACTTAGTTTTGCCTGTTCCTGCATTTAATGTTATCAATGGAGGATCACATGCTGGAAATAAGCTTGCTATGCAGGCTAGAACCCTTTGAGCTCTCAGCTTCACATCTGTGTAAAAGGGAGTTCTGTTGCTTATCTCTAGTTTCTTTTTATGACAGGAATTCATGATTCTTCCAGTGGGGGCTTCTTGTTTCAAGGAAGCCATGAAGATGGGTGTAGAAGTTTATCACAATCTGAAGGTCAGTGTTGTGTTATGACTTGTTTTACTCACTTCTTTAAGAACATAAGGATACAGTTTTCTTTTGTTTTTAGGCTGTCATCAAGAAGAAGTATGGACAGGATGCCACTAATGTCGGAGATGAAGGTGGTTTTGCTCCCAACATTCAGGTGTGCTGCTCTTATTAATTCTAATGAGACATGGCTAAGATTGTTCATATGTTCAGCTTTATTCTGTATAGCAAAGTAGTAGCTCTGTTAAAAGCATAAATACTAGTTGTCTTACTGCTTGACTTGTTATTCTGCCTTTCTGTTCTGAAACTTTGTTTCTCTTGGAACAGTCAATTCTTTTTTGACTTTTTAAATTTGGAACTTTTTTTGGTTTTTGTATCTATATTGACCACTTTCTTAGAATCAATATACATCGAGCTTATCAAAATCTACAGTTAAGCTGCATTTCCAATATGGCCTTCCTAAGGATTTTTCTTTAGTCCATGATATAACTTTTTTTACCATTGAATATATTGGAACTTGTAGCCAGCTTGAGTTGGACAATGTCAGACTAAGGTATACTTGCTTATTGGAGATTTTAATTAAAAGCTAAAACTACCTTGTCTCTTTACTCCCTGTGGAGTGTGATATTTCTTTAAAATTTCAGGAGAACAAGGAAGGTCTTGAACTTCTGAAAACAGCTATAGCTAAAGCTGGTTACACTGGAAAAGTATGTTGCTGCCATTCATATATATATCTATTGAGGGTGCTTAAAGTTCTATCATCTCATTGTGTTTGGGAATTGCTGCAGGTTCTGATTGGCATGGATGTTGCTGCTTCAGAATTCTATAGTGAGAAAGACAAGACTTATGATCTCAATTTCAAGGAGGAGGTAAGCTTATTTTCCATTGGTTGGTGAATTACAGAATTAGATAAATGACTTGCTGCTTCTGGCTGCTTCCTGTTACTATTCGTGCTGACAAGAAAGTCTGTTAATGCAGAACAATGACGGCTCTCAAAAAATTTCTGGAGACAGTTTGAAAAATGTCTACAAGTCCTTTGTGAGTGAGTACCCAATTGTGTCAATTGAAGACCCATTTGATCAGGATGATTGGACCCATTATGCAAAGATGACAGAAGAGATTGGAGAGGAAGTGCAAATTGTTGGCGATGATCTACTTGTCACCAACCCAACAGTAATCTTCTTCTTGGAAATTGCTAAAGGTCCATTGTATTTTCTTTTGTTTGTGATCTAAATTTTTTTCTTACATTTATTTCTGCAGCGAGTTGCCAAGGCAATAAAGGAAAAGTCCTGCAATGCTCTTCTTTTGAAGGTACTACTTTAACTGTTTTTCTTTGCATTTTTTCCTTGTTTGGGAAGAGGATAGTTGTTTATGTGGTGGGCTTTAAGAAAAGAATTTGGTTTAGATCAACTTAGAACATATGTTCCGACAGTGGGAGGCAGAAAAGTACAGCTGCTGCAAATAAGATAGCAAATGGAAATTTGACAGAATTATTAACAGGAAGAAGCAACAATGAAATATGAAATATTGTAAAGAAGCTAATTCTGAATGAGAAAACACATCTAAAATCAGGTTAGGATTTAAAAGCCATCATACAAGGCTCCAGTTCTTTATATTTACAACATCTTGAATTGTAAATACTATGATGTTTCACCTAGTTCATTTTACCATTTTCCTTTCTTATTGAAGATACAGAAGCCTTTAGTTGTTTTAATGACATAAGGTTCTTATAAGTTATAACTGACACGTCTTGTTCTTTCTTTTCATGGGTTTTTAGGTAAATCAAATTGGGTCTGTTACGGAGAGTATTGAAGCTGTCAAAATGTCGAAGCATGCTGGGTGGGGAGTGATGGCTAGCCATCGAAGGTATGTTCTTCATTCATGTCTTGTTATTTTTGAAACTCATCTCTGCGTTTAACTCATTATTTCTCTATGTTCCAGCGGCGAGACTGAAGATACTTTTATTGCTGATCTCTCAGTTGGTTTAGCAACAGTATGTACTTCATCTCAGACATACCAATGATTTCATGGTATCTACTTGTATGTTTGAGAGATATATTTATTCAACAGGGTCAAATCAAGACTGGAGCTCCATGTCGTTCCGAGCGCCTTGCGAAATATAACCAGGTAAGCTACACCAAGCCGGTTGCAGTGCGATGTGGATGTTATCATCTTACCATAATTATTGAACCTTAGAACAGTACGACAATGGGAATGCTCAGGAATAATCCTCTACCAATTTGGTTTGCCTTGTGGAATACAAAAATAGAAATGGATCAACCCAGCTTATGGTTGCATTAAGTTAACCTTGGTTGAGTTAGCTAAGTTATCTGTCTACCCATTTAAGCGAAGAGAAAAATGCTCGGGGTAATAGAACTAAGAAGAAATGTAAGATCATCGTGTACCAATAGAAATCACTTTCTTTTTTTTCACTCTTTTTTATTTACTTTTCCTCCTTCCACCAACTCATACTTTTCACATTCATGATGACCTCTCATCATAGCTGGGGATTTTTGAAAGGCTTTGAGTAGCCAATTGTAGTCAAGTTCTGATTTTGTAGTATCCAAAATGTGGGAACTGTATCTACTCTACCTTTTACATCCAAGTAGGTTTTAATCCCTGAGTTGATCTATCAGTGTCTAGGATTTTCCTGCTTGTATGTTTTTTAAGGACCTTCTTCATAGAAGTTCTGTTCGTTGCATCTGGTCCTCAATTGGTGTGAAAAAACCACTCGATTCATACAACTGGAAGGGTGGGGATTAAATCCTGTTAGGGTCATACAACTTCGAAGGATCCCATCATAGCAAATTTATGGGAAGGACTCCACACTAGTGTAATTCTGTTGATTATGTAATATACTTGTTAAACATCAACATTTGGTCAATTGCCTTTTTTTTTCTTATACTATGTAAATCTCGCTCGTGGTCCAACAATTATGGAAATATTTGTTTATTTTCTCTAGCCCTTCACTATTTTTGGTTCTTTTTCTGAAACCATTAATCTTGGGGTTGCGTGCACAGCTACTGAGAATTGAGGAGGAGCTAGGTGCTGCCGCAGTTTACGCAGGAGCCAAGTTCAGAGCTCCCGTTCCACCCTATTAAAAGACTACGCCTCGCTGAAGCTAAAGGAAGCTGTTGTTCATCATCAGCTGAGTTTTGATTTTGGCTGCAGTATTTTAGTTTGCTTTAATGAATAATTTCCAGCGGACATGTTTGCCTCCGGTGCAGTGCATCACTGCAATAGTTCTCTTTTATTACGTAATTAATCTTAATGTATGAGATGAGTTTTGGATCCTGAAAAAAGACTCACTAATGTACCAAATTTTCATTTACATTTCTGTGCTCTGTTTTTGGCCGTTTACTGTCAATTCTTATTCTAGATGTATTTTCCACCATTTGGCTCTTAGTAATCGAATCTGAGTCATTTATTTATTAAACGAATAAAATCTTTCGACAATTGACTCCTGTTCGGCTGTTCCTGAGTAATTTATTTTCTTTCATAGGCAGTCTTAAACCACGTTAAGACTTTAAAGCTAACTTTTAAGAAGTCATGATTTTTTAGAGAGAGCTTTTACTGTTTAGCAAGTAGTGGAGGCGAAGTGTCTACTAGTGTTTGAAAGAAATTGTACTTTGAATCAGCAACAAGTTTGTCTTCGTGTTCTATATTCGAGAATATTGAATTCTATGTGAAATTGATTTGCTATAATATGTTGCTATTATTTTTTCTTGCCTGTATATTATATTAGGAGATGAGTATTTCACTACGGCAGAGGTTGTTTCTTGTTCTATGGACATAACATTTATTGTATGATTTAAAGTAGTGGATTCTAACAAAGGACGTTAATGTATTCTCTAATCTTGTCCAGTTGCATAAGATAAATCATCAAATATCAGAGAATGACTAGTTATATGTATCTAGATGAAAAATCATTACATATTGATTAACCTCACTAATCATCAGCTGCATCTCAAGAGAAGCTATTTAAGTTGAGAAATAACAAGCGAGTGAATTGATGGAAATATTCATTATTTTGATCGTGTGATTTATGTTTCATTTCGAAGCAGCAAATCTTTAGAATCTCCACTAAAACATGAATTGTCAGTTTCATATTTGAATAAAAAAGAACAAATGCTTTATTAATCACACGGTCTTTATTCGATGCTAACATGCCCCATCAGAAGTCTGGAACAAAAGAACAATTACATTCGCGTCGTTATGGTTAATCTAATTCAATTCTGTGTCGTATGACAGAGAATCTACCTTGTCCGACAAGGCAAATCCTTGTAGGATTTGCGATATTTATCTACTGACAAATAATTAATATGGATGTTCCCCTTCTCCTTATCAACTTCAATCAAAATCCATCAAGCCATGCCTTGTCCCTCTCCAAATCAACATCAACATTCAGACATTCTTTTTTTTTCCTTTGATATTTTTGGAGACAAACCAAATAAACATCGTGTCCTTGTTTGGTTCGGTTTACATTGGAGTTTAGCTAATCAAGGAGTATGGACTTGTTTAACATTTTGGGTCATCCATTCTACTGAAAAGAAAAATTATATAAAATATTTAACTTATTTTGAAAATGAACATAAAATAAATTAGGAGGTACTGAATCCCAAGTATATTATTCTGCCCCTGAATCATGCTACACACTCCGCATTCATTTAAAATCGGTCTGAACCGGATCGGTCCGGTTTAGTTAAGGAGACATCACAACTCATACGTGAATATTTGGGGGAAGGGGGAATGCATGTGTACGTCGTACGGGTGCCGCCCTGAAATAATATAATTAACCAACAAATAGGAGACAATGGCAGCGTAATTAAGAAAATAATAAATGTAATTAATTATTGTTATTATTAGGAGACCGGAGTATAATTAAGTCTGCCGCATCGATCTTCGTGGCGGCCACGATGCATGCATGGGCGGACGGGCAGCATCAAATGCTGAAATTAAATATTTAAATATGTATATTATCAATACTGATATTAGTCATTCCAGTAATTATGATCAATAGTGAGTTTAGTAAAGGCTTAAATTAGGCATGAAGATTAGCATTAAGACTTGCTTAATTAGTCATTCAAGTAATTATTATCAATTGTGATATCATATTAGTGAAGGCTTCTCCTGCCGACCTCAGCACTCTACAAAATGTTTTAAAATATTTATAAACGGTGAATAAGTTGAATAATTTACAACCATCTGAGAGCTTATAAATACATTCGATGAGAAGATGAAGAGTGGAAGAGGAAGAAGCAGAGATGGCTTGGTCTGCCGAGAACGCCACTAACGCCTTTCTTCGAACTCTCAAATTGGTGGCTAAATATTTAAGCCTCTTCTTAATTTCATTGGATTAATTTGTTCAAGATGCTAATTGATTGATTCATTGTTTTACACTGCAGGGGAAGAACAAGGTAGCGGAGCCCGACGTGGCGGAATTCGTGTCGGCGTTGGCCGCCGGCAGCGGCGCCCGTCTGCTGGTGGACGTGCCTGCGGGCCCGGCCGGCCACACGACGCTCGCCCTGCTCGCGGCGGCCCAGCAGACAGGCGGTCGCGCGGCCTGCATCGTCCGTGGGCCCGAGGAGCTACGGGCCTCGATTGAGTTCCTGGGCCCAGAGCATGCCGCCGGCGTCAGCCTCGTCGTCGGCGACGCCGCCCGCCTCCTCCTCGGAGACGGCGACCTCGGAGGCGCAGATTTTGTGCTCGTCGACTGCCGCCTCGAGAACCACTGGCGAGTCTTCGGGGCGGCGCAGGCGGGCGCAGCCGGCGGCGGCCTCGTGGTGGTCCGCAACGCCACGCTATGCGACCTGCCCGCCGTCGACGGCAGCGGCGGGGGGATGAGAGTGGACCTGCTGCCGATCGGCGGCGGGCTGAGGGTGTTCAGGGTGCCGACGGCGGCGAGGCGTAGCCAGTGGGTGGTGCGGGTGGACGAGTGCACCGGCGAGGAGCACGTGTTCCGGATCACGTCGCCGCGGAAGAAATGGATCGAAGCTTAATTCACTGATAATCTATGGGTTAATATATTGCAGTATTGCTAATCAATCCATCTTTGCTTTCATCTAATTAAAATTGTTCGATGACGAAATAATTATGCAAATTAATAGGATAATTAAATCTGGATGACTAGTCCACATGTTTAAAGAAACTCATTTCAGATTCATTTCCCAAAACCTTGGTTGAACAAGAAAACCAATTTGCAGCTGAGAATCACAACAGGCAGAGAAAGAGGCAACAAAGTATTCAAATTGTTAGGGAAAATAACATGAATCAAGCAAGCAAGCAAGAAAGATATCACCAGCCTTCAGTTTAATAACGAGATACAAATCCATAAAAAGGAAGTGTTTAGTCTATGAATTGAATCACGCTACAAAATTACAAGGTGCTAATCACACCTTATTATCACGTTGTTTTGTAGCTGCTTTCATTCCATCGATTTGGAAGTTTGCCCGAGCTATTCTTCTGATTTCCAATCCTTGCTCTGAAATCAAGTCTCAGTTCAGCATCCAGTAAAGAAGTATTGGTAGGTTCCAACAGAGTAGCAATATAAAGTTGCAGAATATGAAGAAAGGAAACTACAAATCATCTTTTCAAGCAAACCCACCATGAACTACTGGAATCAAACAAATTATGTGCATCAGTAGAAGGCTACAAATTATGCTCGTCAGGGTTGGAAACAAACAAACAAACAAAACAAAAGGTTCTGCTGCAAATAGTACTGAAGAAGTGTTCATTATTCATCAAGACTTAAACACAAAGAACATGTGCTTGAAAAAAGAAGACGCAAGTAGAAAGGAAATATACTACAGAACAGGAAAGTAAACTAGAAATAAGAAGGAAAGGTAATTCTTCCATGGATTTACAATGCCATGATTTGTCTGAATCAATTAGCATTTCCATATCTTAATCATCACCAATTGTAAACACAAATTAAGGGAGTTGAAAAAAAAAATGCAAGAAGAGAACTATTGAACTGAAAGAAACGGTGAGCTACTTTCTCTTAGCAAGAACAGATTTAGTGAAAGCCATGCAATAGGAACCTACTCTCCAACAATGACTCTCAGGCTCCTCCATTACGTACGGCGAGTGGAAAAGAAAGGAAGAACTAGAAGCTGATCAAAAAGACTAATAGAACCAAGTTCAAGGAGAGAAATTTGCAAAAGCAGAAGAAGAACAAGCTAAACCACCTCAATCGCACAGCAACTGATTAGTTGTTCACTTGTTCTCAGATGCTTATCAAATTTAGCTAGCTGCTAATGATGCTTCTATCTTCTTCTTCGCTCCCATGCTTGCTCAAGGATGTGGAATAGTACTCGAGGTACCAACGAACAAATTTCTTGAGCCCGGAATGGAGGGAAGTCGTTGGATGGTAACCAAGCTCCTTCTCCGCAAGCGTAATATTGGCGTGGGTGAATTGTACGTCCCCGTTGCTGGGCATTTTCACAAACTTCTTGACGGCCTTAACCTTGAGAAGCTGCTCGAGGATGGAGACTAAATTCGAGACGGAAACAGGGGAAGTGTTGCCGAGGTTATAAATTCGGAAGGGTGCCTGCCCGTGCTTCTTTCCACCGCTTCCAGTACTCTTCCCAGCGTGGTCGACGGCAGCCACACAACCTCTCACAATGTCATCGATGTAGGTGAAGTCGCGGGCGACCGTCGCGTGATCAGGGCCTTCGAAGATGGAGACGGGCTTCCCACGGAGGATATCACGGGTGAAGAAGAAGTAAGCCATGTCGGGCCGCCCCCACGGGCCGTAGACGGTGAAGAAGCGGAGGCCGGTGATGGAGAGGCCGTATATATTGTTGTACACGTGGGCGATCTCCTCCCCTGCTTTCTTGGTCGCGGCGTAGAGCGACGCCGGACGGTCAGTGCGGTCGGCCTCTGAGAAAGGGACCTTGGAGTTGAGCCCGTAGACAGAGGAGGAAGAGGCCCATACAATTGCGGGCTGAGGGTCCGCCGCCTTGGCGGCCTCCAGCACCGCGACGAGCCCCGCGACGTTGGAGTGGATATAGGAGCCGGGGTCGGCGAGGGCGTGGCGGACGCCGGCCTGGGCCGCGAGGTGCACCACGTGAGAGATTGGCACCACGTCGAACAGCTTGCGGAGCAGCGCAGCGTCGTTGATGTCGCCCTCGACGATGAAGACGCCCGCGCGGTCGAGCAGCGCCTGGCGCGCCCGCTTCAGGTCGGGATCGTAGTAGGAGTTGTAGTTGTCGAGGCCGAGGACGCCGTCGCCGCGGCGCTTCAGGGCGGCGGCCACGTGCATCCCTACGAACCCGGCTGCCCCGGTGACGAGGACAGATTTCCCGGAGGCGCGGCGCACGCGGGCGGAGGAGCGGACGCGCTTCTCCCAGGTAGGACCGCCCCAGGAGGGACTCGTGCTCGTGCCGAGGGAGCGGCGGGCGCCGGAGGGGGAGGAGGAAGGGTGGGAACGGGGAGAAGGTGAGAGGAGGAACAGGGCAAAGAAGAGGGCGAGGGCGAAGACAGACCAAAATACCAATTTTGGCAGACTTTGCCAACGGTGGAGGAGACGGTGGTGGCGGTGGTGGTGGTGGGGCTTCTCCAACTTCCACTTGCCGGGGATGGAAGGGGCGGCGTCCGTGTCCATGACCACGGCAACAAGATCCTCTCTTGCCTCCTCCTTCTCCTCCTCCTCCTCCTCCTCCTCCTTGGTTGCTTCAAATTTGTTGAATCAAAGGTTCGGCCTTCACTTCAACGGAGGCCCTATCAATTTGCTGTTGGAATTGAACTTTCAAATCAAAAGAAAGTTCATCAAAATTTCAACTTTGGCTTCTCCTAACACTTGCTGATGACGGTGGTGGTGGTGGTGTCCATGGGAGAAGATGGAATCTATATATTTGTGGCTTGAGATTGTGGCAAAGGCTGTCGTGAGCGAATGCTTTGCTTCTTCTAAGGTTTTGGTTGTTGCGCAAGCGAATCGTCGGGTGAGGAGGAGGAGGGTTACACTGGCAAAGGAAGCAGCCCAAGTGGGGCCCATCATATTAGGGTTCATAGTCCATGGATGGATCCTTTTTTCTTATTACTTTAAAAAAACAAAGGGAAAAAAAACTTGTTTTTGATGTCTTGTAGCCTCACAACCACTCTTTTTACCTATTTATTTATTTATTTTAAAAAATTATTAAAAGTGTAAATTCTTGGATACTTATCACTTACAATATTATTATTTTCTTTAGCGTCTCCATCTCTCCGAATTTATTCTTCAGATTATATAAAAAGAGATAAATTATAAAATTAATTTATAATGGATCATTAAATAGTTAGAGAGAAATTTTTATCCCAAGTGCATATATTCATTAAAGATTAATCTCTATTTTATTATAATAAATTTATCACTTTCTAACTAATTAGATATTCATAAATATTATTCTATAGATTAAATTACATATTTTCTTTTTAGCACAGCCAATTTCAATATTGTTTTAAAAAGAAATGAATGCGACAGTCTTATCTGAGAGGCTTCCCTAAAATATAATACTAGAAAATAACTCAACTAAGGATTTTTTTGTCAAGTACTTGAACAAGATAAAAAAATAGTTCCAAAATATTAAATTAGTAGCCTTCTTTTGTAAAGAAACAGCAGGGCCTCCTCATTAGAAAATGAAAAGGAGCAGGAGTTTTTAAAATATATATTTCTCTTTTTTTAAAAAAAAATAAAAATAAAGAGTTTAGTCCTCTACCACGAAGTGGAGGAAGCTTAAAGAACAATACACAACACAATGAACAGCTTGAAGATGTTACAATAAGGTTCCAAGAAATTTTCAACCTTTCAGCCGTCCCTTTAAGAAAGAACAAAACCTTAAAGTTCTCATCCCTAAATGAGCTTAACTGCTTTTGTGAAAAATTCAAATTTAAATCACTTAATCTGTTTGTTCATAAGGTAGTAAACCAATTAAGAGTGAAAGATAAATTCATTGATCTACCAGCCTTTTATCAAAAGACATATGTAGATTTTAGAATTAACCAAAAGACGTATATTATTTTCATATTTATTAAATAGCACATTCAGTTATTTTTTTTCCATTCTATCAAAATTTATTTTTTTTCATTCTTTTCTTCTCTTTCCTCTATCTCTTCTCTTTCAATTTTTTTATTTGCATGCATGCATAATGAGCCCTACAATATTTAAAATTTAACTAAATATCTTAATCAAGAGAAGAACCATGGGCCTGATATGGTTCCATATCAGGAACTATATCAGGTCCAACGTTGGACATGATATGCACTATATCAGGTCTAATGTGGGCTGATATGCAACCATATCAGGTCCAACGTGGATCCGATATGGACTGATTCATTCAATATATTTTAACACTCTTGAGAAATTGAAATAAGCAATGGACGATATCGTGAGACTCCTTGCAACCTCATAAATCCACAGGAGGCGAAATGGATCCAATCGGACTTATATAGGTGCATCAGTGAGTTTCGATCAAAACCATTGATCGATCTAGAGACCTCAAATTGCAACAATTTCAAGCCTTGGATTTATTAGGTTTTAAGGAGTCAATGATGTCGTCTATTGTTTATTTTGGCTTCTCTAGAGTTATTAAAAGATTATCAAAATAATCAGTCATCATGGGTCTGATATGCAACTATATCAGGCCCACGTATCAGGTCCAACGTGGGCCTAATATGATATATATCATGTCCATGGTTCTTCCATAGCTAAGATAGTTAAATTTTAAATATTGTGAGACCATATTATGCATGCATGCAAATAAAAAAATGGAAAGAGAAAAGAGGAGATGAAAGAGAAGAAATAATAAGAAAAATTGATTTTGTTAGAAAAGTAAAATGAGAAAAGAATATAATTAAGTGTGTTTTTTGATAAATATGAAAGTAATATACGTCTTTTCATCAATTCGATAATCTACGTGCATTTTTTGATAAAAAATTCTCACAGTGTAGAGGAGATATGCTAATTCTTCCAATCGAGAGTTTCCGAGAACTAGTATTAGGTGTGGATCGTGGAAGGCATTATTGCAAAGAAAGTTTTCGAGGTTGGTCTTCTATTAACTTGCTTAGGCAAGAAGTTGTCATCTTTATTCATTTAGGAACGTGATATTTGAGGAGATCTCCCCTTTTCTTTCTTAGTAGTAAAGCAAAATTCTTCATCATTATAGCTCATAGGAGTAATCCACTTATCCAACTTTAAGAGGTGTAGAGAATGATTAGTGTACAAAGAACTGTTGGATATGATTTTGCGAGGCGAAATCAAAGTACCATCGATCGATGAAAGTCATATTTGACTTTAAAATCGAAATCTACGTTTCACGTAGATAAATCTAGACTATTAATTTGCTCAAAACCAATTACGGGTGAATGAGAAATTAAGTGTTTAAAGTCGTGCTCAAAATAGCGTTAAAGAGAAAGATGGGGATTAGTCCCACATCGCTAATTGGCGAAAGCCAATGTTTCCTTATATGTGTTGCTGTGATTTTGCAGTCAATACAAAAAGCACAGGTGCTCTCTACCCTTGGGCGAGCAGGTGCTCGCACCTGCGAGCCCGCCATGCGTGCACGCGTGCACGCGCGCAATGGGCGCTTTGTTGGCGCACTTTGCACTTCGAGGAGCATTGAGGAGCTTCATTTATGCTCCACGTGGCAGTGACGTGGCATGGTCACGGATGACGTGCCGTGCCTGCGTGACACATGACTGTGCAGGGAGAGCGCTGACTGGGCTATTGACTTGGCAGACAGATAACGATCGTTGGATTGAAGATGGCAACAAGATCGCATGGGGCGCGATCTGGATCGTTGATACTACAGGGTCACGATCAGACCATTAGCGAGGGGACTGATCTGGAGCGTCTGATTAAATGGAGTAATCTGACGGCTCAGATCAAAGATGGGATGAAGAGTTATAACTCTTCGAATCCAGCGACGAGATTAGATTGAGTTAAAATCTCTTCGGATCTAACGAACCAGATTAAAAGCCATCTGAAGAGTTATAACTCTTCAGATCTAATGTCTGAGATCAGAACCCTTTAAAGGGTTATGAACTGATGGTTCGGATCAGTCCTCGCCAAGGGTCACTTGCCTCTTCACCTACTATATAAAGGATCCCTCCTTTGGAAATATTCATTCATTCAATCATACGAAGCATTCAAGCATCTAAGCATTAGAGAGCTCATCTTCTGCATCGAGAGTCCGAAAATCCTACGGAAAGGTTCGCCGGTCTCGGAATTTGAAGTGCTACTATTCCGAGACGACGTCGTTGTATCTTGGGAACGAATTGCTGCTATCCGTGAGCACCGTAGCGGAGCAATATCGTTTTACGGAGATAGTGTCCAACACTAGCCTCGACGTAAACAAATTCAGTTTGCTACCTCCCGGCAGCAATCTCCCGGAAGTTCCGGCGGTCGAGTAAAATCGACTAAGTCAAATACCGCGGAGATTACAAAAAGGTCACAGGACCGCCAACAATCGTAAAACGATATTGGTGCAATTATTATAAAATAATTGACATCAAGAGGACTCGAACTGGAGACTTCTTATATGTTAATTTGAGGTGGTAACCAACTGTGCCACCACACCAAGTTGAGAGAATCTGCTCTACAATAAAGTTATTCGGCAAACTGATATGGTCAGAGTCAACGATGTACCAACCGCCGTCCCTCACGCCGAGAAGTCGAACGGAGCCGACTTCAAAATCAACGATATACCAACGGCCATCCCTCACGCCGAGAAGCGGGAGAAATTCAACGGAGCCGACTTCAAAAGATGGCAGCAGAAGATGCTGTTCTACCTAACCACGCTGAACCTTCTACGGTTCCTGCGTGAAGACCCGCCAGCCGCTACGAAAAATAATTCCAGGAGCCAGGCTGCTCGCGATGCGTGGTCACACGGAGACTTCCTGTGCCGCAATTACGTTCTTAAATGCGCTGGACAATGTGTTATATAACGTATATTGCATAATGGAGACGACCAAGTCACTGTGGGAATCACAGAAGAAATGATGAATGCTTTGCTAATAAATTCAGGCTTACCCCAAAACTTGTGGGGGGAAGCTATATTATCAGCAAACCACATTCTCAATAAAATCCCTCACAAGAAAAATGACAAAACGCCATATGAACTATGGAAAGGCCGCGAGCCGTCATACAAATACTTGAAAGTGTGGGGGTGCTTAGCAAAGGTCGAAGTACCTAAGCCAAAGCAAGTAAAGATTGGACCTAAAAAGTTCGATGCGATATTTGTCGGATATGCCCAAAACAGTAGTGCATATCGCTTCATAGTTCATAAGTCAGACATTCCTGATATTCATGTGGGTACAACCATTGAATCTCGGAATGCAATATTCTTTGAAGACGTGTTCCCAAATAAAAAGGAAAACGTTCAAAGTGATGACAACGAAAGTCTAAACGAAGATAACATTCCAGAACTTAGTTGTCATAAAAGGACTATTGACGATCAAATCGAAGAGCCACGACGGAGCAAACGGGCTAGAGTTGAGAAATCGTTCGGGCCGGATTTCATGACTTTTATGTCGGAAATGGAGCCAAGAACATTAAGTGAAGCTCTCTCTGGTCCCGATGCCCCATTGTGGAAAGAAGCAGTCAATAGTGAAATCGAGTCCATCATGAATAGCCATACTTGGGAATTAGTAGACCTTCCTTCTGGTACTAAACCATTAGGTTGTAAGTGGATACTAAAACGCAAGTATAAAGCTGATGGATCGGTTGACAAGTATAAGGCCAGACTTGTAGCCAAAGGGTACAAGCAAAAGGAAGGCTTAGATTACTTCGATACCTACTCACCGGTGACAAGGATTACGTCCATACGAGTGCTGATAGCTATAGCAGCACTGTATGACCTTGAAATACACCAAGTGGATGTTAAGACTGCATTCTTAAATGGTGAATTGAAAGAAGAAATCTACATGGAGCAACCCGAGGGGTTCGTAGCTCCGGGAAAAGAGGACAAGGTGTGTCGACTTGTTAAGTCATTGTACGGACTTAAACATGCGCCCAAACAGTGGCACGAAAAATTTGACAAAATAATGCTGTCAAACGAATTCAAAATAAATTAATGTGACAAATGCATTTATGTCAAAAGCACACCTGAAAGCTATGTAATCGTCTGTCTATACGTAGACGATATGCTTATAATGGGAAGTAATCATGATATAATCATGAATACTAAGAAAATGTTGACCAAGAATTTCGACATGAAAGATATGGGTCTAGCAGATGTCATATTGGGAATTAAAATTCTCAAGACATCCGATGGGATAGTTTTAAAACAATCCCATTATGTAGAGTCAATATTGAAAAGGTTCAATGCATACGACCTCTCTACTGTCAAAACGCCGATGGATCTAAGTCAACACTTAGCAAAAAACCATGGTGAGCCCATATCACAATTGGAATATTCTCGGATAATAGGCAGTTTGATGTATCTCACAAACTGCACTCGCCCGGATATTGCCTGTGTGGTCAACAAATTGAGTCGTTTCACGAGTAATCCAAACGACACTCATTGGAAAGCATTAATGCGAGTTCTTAGATATTTGAAATATACTATGAACTACGGATTACATTATGGAAAGTATCCCGCTGTCTTAGAGGGATATTGTGATGCTAATTGGATATCGGATACAAAAGACTCCAAATCCACTAGTGGATATGTATTCACGATCGGTGGGGGAGTGGTGTCTTGGAAATCCACTAAGCTGACGTGCATTGCTCGGTCTACTATGGAATCCGAGTTTATAGCACTTGACAAAGCAGCTGAAGAAGCTGAATGGCTGCGGAACGTCTTGGAAGATATTCCGAGCTGGATGAAACCTGTGCCCGCCGTACTTATCCACTGTGATAGTCAATCGGCGATTGGAAGGGCACAGAGTAGCATGTACAATGGTAAGTCACGACATATACGCCGTCGACATAATACCATTAGGCAGTTGATCTCGAATGGAGTGATTGCAATCGATTATGTCAAATCTAAAGATAATTTGGCAGATCCCCTTACGAAGGGGCTAAATCGAGATCAAGTACACTGCTCATCAAGAGGAATGGGATTAAAAATCTACAACTAAAAACGGCTGTAGCGGTAACCCAACCTTGTTGACTGGAGATCCCAAGATCTTGGTTCAATGGGACAACGAAGTTACAGAAGTTGTGTAACAGCACAAGAGATGTGTTATCTCTATCCCAAACCTAGGATGAATTGGTATTGTCCTATCACATGTAGTGAGGTTAAGCATATGCTTTTAATGACTTCTATACCTTTATAAGGTAGAGTATGGTAGGATACTCTAGATAGAAGTGTCACCTATGTGAGTGTGAAGATAGGCCGCTTCAATGAAACACTCATGAATCCAAGAAGGTGTCCATGGCCGAAACGGAACCAACCATGAGAACCAAAAGTAGGGGAGATAAGTCTCTGTGTGGGTGTTATTATCTTAGTATACACCAACAGCTGAGCAGTTCAAGACATCACGTTCACTGCGCAACCTAGTATACTCGATAGCATTCTACTACGGAAGGTTCAAAGCCACAAGCTACCTCTCCCGATGCTTTGACTTATCGATTGGACTCTTGTAAAGTGTCAACATGCATACATTAATTTCCATTCATGTGGGGGATTGTTGGATATGATTTTGCGAGGCGAAATCAAAGTACCATCGATCGATGAAAGTCATATTTGACTTCAAAATCGAAATCTACGTTTCGCGTAGATAAATCTAGACTATTAATTTGCTCAAAACCAATTACGGATGAATGAGAAATTAAGTGTTTAAAGTCGTGCTCAAAATAGCGTTAAGGAGAAAGATGGGGATTAGTCCCACATCGCTAATTGGCGAAAGCCAATGTTTCCTTATATGTGTTGCTGTGCTTTTGCAGTCAATACAAAAAGCACAGGTGCTCTCTACCCTTGGGCGAGTAGGTGCTCGCACCTGCGAGCCCGCCACGCGCGCACGCGCGCAATGGGCGCTTTGTTGGCGCACTTTACACTTCGCACGTACGCGTCGTCGCGATGAGCATTGAGGAGCTTCATTTATGCTCCACGTGGCAGTGACGTGGCATGGTCACGGATGACATGGCGTGCCTGCGTGACACATGACTATGCAGGGAGAGCGCTGACTGGGCTATTGACTGGGCAGACAAATGACGATCGTTGGATCGAAGATGGCAACAAGATCGCATGGGGCGCGATCTGGATCGTTGATACTGCAGGGTCACGATCAGACCATTAGCGAGGGGACTGATCTGGAGCGTCTGATTAAATGGAGTAATCTGACGGCTCAGATCAAAGATGGGATGAAGAGTTATAACTCTTCGAATTTAGCGGACGAGATTAGATTGAGTTAAAATCTCTTCGGATCTAACGAACCAGATTAAAAGCTATCTGAAGAGTTATAACTCTTCAGATCTAATGGCTGAGATCAGAACCCTTTAAAGGGTTATGAACTGATGGTTCGGATCAGTCCTCGCCAAGGGTCACTTGCCTCTTCACCTACTATATAAAGGATCCCTCCTTTGGAAATATTCATTCATTCAATCATTCGAAGCATTTAAGCATTAGAGAGCTCATCTTCTGCATCGAGAGTCAGAAAATCCTACGGAAAGGTTCGCCGGTCTCAGAATTTGAAGTGCTACTATTCCGAGATGACGTCGTTGTATCTTGGGAACGAATTGCTGCTATCCGTGAGCACCGTGGCGGAGCAATATCGTTTTACGGAGATAGTGTCCAACACTAGCCTCGACGTAAACAAATTCAGTTTGCTACCTCCCGACAGCAACCTCCCGGAAGTTCCGACGGTCGAGTAAAATCGACTAAGTCAAATACCACGGAGATTACAAAAAGGTCACAGGACCGCCAACAAGAACAGCTCTTTTAAGCACAGAAAAGTGAGTCTCGATACATGATAACTTCTCGCATGATAGGCTGATCATCTAGTTTAGTGCCAAATGTTGAGCTAATATCACATTTGTTAAAGAACTAGCTGAGAGCCAAGTCAACCCTAAATGACAACCCTTGTCCGTGATTGACAAGACAAGGGTATGGTACCTGTCAGCCAGTATAGGAGCACTAGGGAGCGGCGCAGGGTGCTCAAGCAGTACGATAGTAATGGACTGACGGTCTGACCACGAGATGTGTCAGAGACGAGTAAGACGTTCAGTACCCCGATATCAGGGTCATACCCTGGCTATGAGAACATAGGGGGCATAGGGACAAAATAGTCCGTGCCCCGAGTGCCGACCGACGGGTTTGGGTGTTGAGGACTGGGTCGGGTAATGGTCAGGGAGCGTGGGCAGCCACACGTTCGACTAAGAGTGTTGAGGCGCAAGATACGTCCTGAGTCGGGAGTTTACCGGGATATGTCTGGCTGACTCCGTTGGGTGTCCGATTCATGTGATGCGACGGGAGCGTGGACTGCCACGCGTCCGACTGGAGCGCACGACCTAGGCCTAGGTCAGGAAACGGGTCGCGGTGACCGGACCAGGAGAGGCTAGGGGTCGGCCCGACCAACCCTGCTCATTGCTGGCTGAATAGTGCCCCGGGGGGCTTCCGGGCTCGAGGACCTCCCGGGCGATGTCTTTGTTGATCCATCCGCTGGGCTTCCGTGGCGCCAGGCTGGCTGGCTGAGCAGGCCGGCTTACCCGTAGGCAAGCCTGGGATCATAACCATCCCCCTCGACTCTAGTCGAAGGAGGCACTGAGTCTAACTGACTGGACTATCGTCTGTTGAAGCAAGCCTGGCGCGCCAAGGGCCGGATACGTCACATCGTCTGTCTTTTTGCCTTCTGCTGCTCGGAATATCCGAGCAGATTGACATCTTATGCATTAATGCCCGCAGTTAATGATGTCCCACGTGTCTTTTCTCCATTGCCTCTCCTAGCGGCGAGGTGTCTGCCGTCTGCCCGGTGAATGATGAGGTCATGCCTGAGATGCTTTGTTCCTCGGGCCCCTCGGGGCCTGATCGGACGACTATCCCTAACCGCCGTTTCTTCTGTGGCCTGCCATCGGGCGGTCCTTATAGCCCCCGAGGTTGTATAAGTATGTTTTTACTTTTACCATCGCCTCTCCACTTTTTACACCGGTGTGCTGCTCTTCTATTTCCAGCTAGGGCTGCGGCGGAACCTCTGGTCCCGTCTTTCTTCTCCGACGACCTTCTTTGATGGTTAGATTTCCTTCTTTCTTTTATTCCACATGGCCTCTTCATCTCGCGACCCGGCTCCCTGGTATGTCACCATGCAATCCGTCCTTGAACACTGTGACCTCGATGTGATTAGGGCAGAGTTCCACATTCCGTCCGACCATCATATCTTGCTGCCCACTTCCTCCGATCAACCCGCAAGACGTCCAGAACACTACATTACCATCTCTCGAGATCACCTGCAAGCTGGGCTACATTTCCCAATCCACCCCTTCATCGTCTTGGATTGTCGTTACCTCCGCTTTAATCTGTCTCAGTTAACTCCCAATTCCATCCGCCTCCTCTGCGGGTCGGCTATTATCTTTCTGCTGTATCGGATTCCCCTTCGAGCCGAAATCTTTTACTATTTCTTCTGCCTGAAAAGGCAAGAGTTGGGCGAGTTCTACTTCCAAGACCGTCCTGGTACTTCCTTCCTGTCTATGGTTCCATCTTCCAGCAAGGGCTGGAAGGGGCGGTATTTTTATATTCGCCCTGTCGCACCCCCGACCTGGCCGGCCAGCTTTCAGCTAAACTTTCCTCAGTCACCTCCTCATCATACAGATTCCCGAAAATTCCCTCCATTCGAGCTTGCCCTCTCCGTGCTCGGCAGTCGGCACTTTCCCATCGTGCCATTATTGTGTGAGGGCATTTTGTCCGCGTTCGGACTTAGCCCTGCGCCGTTTCGTTGGCCTGTTTCTCTTGGTAAGCATTTTTTTTCTTCTTCCTTGTCTCTTCACTGCCACTTGACCATTGTTTGCATGGTAGCCGTGATGATGTATCCAGCTGCCCCCGAAGAGGGCTATGGACTGGAGCCTACGGAGATGGAGGCACGTATATTGAAGTTGATGAAAGAGCGAGAGGTGCACATAGCAGATCAGCGGGCTGAGCAGGAACTGCTAGCGGAGCTGCTGGCGGAGCAAGAGGCGACTCTCTCTGGCTCTGAATCACCCGACCCCCATCATTCTGCCTCCGTGCCTGAGGATGAGGAAATCTCCCGATCTGGCTCGGAGGATACCCGACCTCTGAGTCGTCTGCTGAGCCGCCCACGGGGTGATGGGTTCGTGCCTGACTCGGCCAACCCAACGACTTCTTCTGATCGGCCCAGCAAAAGGCAAAAGGGCAAGGCGCCAATGACTGACTCCCCTGCGCTGCCACCTTCTTCTCCTTCAATGCCCCTGGTGGAGTCAGCTGTTGCCCCTTCAGGGGAGGCTTCCCCGACCCATTCAGGGGAGCCTACGAACGAAGGCTTGATGCACATGCTACCGCCCCCGCTGTCTAACTTGCTTATGAGCATGACGGTGTCGAGCGGCACGACCCCCATACGATCGCAAGATGTTCGGCTGTATGCTATGGTAGCAGACCGGTTGTTGGCCGGCATGCGAGCGGCAAGCTCGGGTGGACCGAGTGCCTGGGAGGATGATTTCATGGCTACGATCACACAGGTATACGTTTATGGGCTGTTGTGTGCCCTGCACTTCCTTCGGTTAAGATGTTACCTGATCCTTTTTACAGTTTTGGGCCCAAGGTTTCAGCATGTGCATGTCCATGCTGAGTCATGCCAAGGCTCAGTATCATGTCGACCGGTGGGTGGAGGATCTTGAAGCCCGACTCTGGCATACCCAGCTGGTTTTCCGATGACACCTCTCTGAACAACTTGAGGGTGGAGATTATCGGCTTTCATGACTTACTGAGTCAGGCATAGGAGGAACTGGAGACCTCCAAAGCCCAGATTGTGTTGGCTGACGCGGAGGCAGTTCAAGCGCAACACCGAGTTGCCCGGGCCGAGCAGGCGCAGCTTCGTGATCGGAGACGCAAGGAGCAGCTGCGAGCAGATCTTCTGAAGTCCAAGGTCGAGCTTCGTTAGGCAAGTGAGGCTATTCAACCCTTGTGGGCACAACTGGCGGCCAAGGAGCAAGAGGTTGGTTCGTTGCAGGACCGACTACGAGCTCAGGTCGAGGAGCTGGAGATGTTGCGCCGATGTCAAGCGTCCTGGGATGCAGCTCGGGCGGAGCTGCGCGAGCGTCATGTGTTCTGGGACGCAGCCCGGGCAGAACTGGAAGAGTTGCGTTCCTATAAGGAGGCGGAGTCTGAGAGATGGGAAACCCATCGGCTCGAGTACCTCAATTCCAAGGCCTTTACCGATCAAGTCTCTGTGCGGCTTGGGGCGGTGCTGACGCACCAAGGGCTCAGCATGGTCCGGCAACTCAGACAAGGTGGGCACGTATCTGCTGACATGCCTCCCTCAACTCTTCAACTTCGAGATATGTCAGAGGACCTGCTCGACATATTCAAACAACCCTTCAAATGAGGGTCGGGCCCCCTGTTTACCTTCTCTATTGGTGTATAAACGAAGAGTCTTTGATTTTGTAACACCTCTATCCTTTGAATGGAATTTTCCTTTTGTGCCCATTCTTTTTCGAGTGTAGCTACCTTTATTTTCAACGATTCGAGCCCTAGTGGGAGCGAGTCGGGCAAGAAACCAAATAGCTACCTTAGCTTCTGTGAGCCGCATGTCCAGCCGTTGGGGTGAAAAACTTCCAAGTGTCTATGCTTTGAGTGAGCACATACTTGGGCTACTGAACCCGGTGAGTGTTCAGGTTGAACCCCTGGGCCCTATAACTTTGGATCGTACGCCTCTCTGTTGATGCAGTCTGGCTCGGTTATTGTTTTGGTGTTTGACAATGATTTAAGTTTGGTTGAGTGAATTTGGGTTAAAGTCCTGGTCGGGGACTGGGCATGAAACCCTGGTGAGTGAAGCCAGGTCCTAGCTTGTGAAGCTAGGTTGAAATCCCGGTGAGTGAAGCCGGGTCCTGGTAAGTGAAGCCAGATGATTGTAAATCTCGGTGAGTGAAGCCGGGTGATTGGAAATCCCGGTGAGTGAAGCCGGGTCCTGGTGAGTGAAGCCAGGTGTTGGAAATCCCGGTGAGTGAAGCCGGATCCTGGTGAGTGAAGCCAGGTGGTGAAGCCGGATCCTGGTGAGTGAAGCCAGGTGGTGAAAAGTTCTAACTCGGAAGGGTTGGGTGAAAAGTCCTAGCTTGGAGGGCTAGGTGAAAAGTCCTAACTTGGAGGGTTAGGTGCAAATTCCCAACTTGGAGAGTTAGATTGAAAAATCCTTAGCTTGGAGGGCTAAGGTAAATGAAATCCTAGCTTGGAAGGCTAGGTCTGCGTCCCTGGATCGGTCTGGTGACCGATCAGGGAGTTGGCACGCTGCTCCTTCGTGGATCGGTCTGGTGACCGATCCAGCGATGTCTGATCGGTCTGGTGACCGATCCAGCGATGTCTGATCGGTCTGGTGACCGATCAGGGAGTGTGTGTTTCACTCACTGCACAGCTCCTGATCGGTCTGGTGACCGATCAGGGAGCGAACAGTGGGTTGAGTTCCCTTGCTAATCAGGTCCAGAACGGTCCGGTGACCGATCAGAGACTTTGGATTTGATTAAAGAATCACTGTTCACTCAAGCCTGATTGGTCTGGTGACCGATCAGGCGCAGCTAGCATTTGATTAAAGTTTCAGCCTGATTGGTCTGGTGACCGATCAGGAGTATGCAGAAGACTGTGGATCGGTCTGGTGACCGATCAGGGTCCTTCCTGATCGGTCTGGTGACCGATCAGGCGCAGAACTTTAATTCAAATACGTTGTCAGAAGCTCTGATCGCGTCTGTTTTCACTGCCGATTCTCTGCTACATTGCTGATTATGTTTGATATGCATTGCTAAGCTTCTATTGGAGTGTGCAGGCTTTACAGGGATGATTCAAACACTCAAGGAGGGTCAAAGGGAGGCTTTCCGTTGAGCAGGTTTGGCAGTTTTCCATCGCAGGTTACAACGGGCGCTGCTGGCAACGGCTAGAAGCTGACCTGGGGCTGGGGCTCGACTGAGGAGAGTTCAGTGAGTCCAGAGGAGGTCAGGGGTAGCTGGCTTGTTGCAGGTGAGCAGCTGGGAGCTGAGTGGAGCGTCTGTGACCTGGCGTTTGGGCAGCTGGGATAAGTGTGGGCTGGCGATGAAGAGAGGAGAGCTCTCTCTACAGCGGCAACACTTGATCCATCCTTAGCAATCACTCTGAAGCTTCTGAAAAACTTGATCATTCTTTGAAGCTTGAGAGACCTGAGCACTAAGAAGGACTCGTGGCAAGGCGATCAACAAGCAAACAAGGAAGAGCTGAGTGAAGGCTCTTGCCGAGGTTGTGCTGGGTTGTTGTTTGTGCTTGTAAGCGTTTCTCTTCATCTGCTTGTGCTCTGTAAGTTTCTGATTGTCTCTGTGCTTTTCATTCTACATCTACTTGTTGAGACATTTTGTGGAGAGGTTACTCCACCGAGAAGGAGGATTTGATATCCGGATTTCCAGGGCTTGATCTGCCGACGATCAAGGGATCGTCCACCTTACGGGCACGCCAAGGAGTAGGGGCAAGTTATCCCCGAACCTTGTAAACCCTCCTTGTTAGCGATCTTGCTAGTCGTGTTTGTTTTGCTTTCGTTTTGTTTTTCTGCACACTCTGTTTTCTACTCTTTCCGCTGTGCTACTGATATTTGAGTTGCAAAAATCGTGATAAGTTTCTAAGGTGAAAGTGGTTGTCTATATTCACCCCCCCTATAGCCATCTCGTTCCCAACAAGTGGTATAAGAGCTTGGGGCTCTGTACACGGCTTAACATCTAAGAGCTTACTGCAAGATGGCTGGAAGAGAAGGAATGAGCACAAACCGACCTCCACTCTTCAACGACACCGATTTTCAGTATTGGAAATCGAAGATGAAGTTTTATTTGAAGACAAATATGAGCATATGGTTCTCGGTCAAAGAAGGTTTCATCTCTCCAAGAGATGTTGAGGGAAAAGATCTTGATTTCTCAAGTTGGTCGGCTGAGCAAATAAGAAAGAGTGAAGCAAATGCCAAAGGGGTGGTCACTTTGCAATGCGGGTTGACCAAGGAGGAGTTGATCAAGGTGGGTCCTTTTACAAGTGCTAAAGATCTTTGGAACAAAATCATTGAGCTCCATGAAGGAACTCAAGACACCCGGACTGCCAAGAAGGACCTCCTTCACAGCCAACTCCAAAACCTCACCATGGGAGAGAATGAAAAAGTAAGTGAACTCCATGGACGTTTTAAAGAAGTGTTGAATGGTCTCCACTCCATAAATGAAAAGGTAGAAAATAGAGACCTAGTGAGGTATGTACTCAAAGCCTTCCCTAGGAATGCCTTGTGGTCATCCATGGTGGATGCCTACAAGGTTTCCAAGGATCTTTCCTTTGTAAAAATAGAGGATTTATTTTGTGAGATGGAATTACATGAGATCTCTAACCAAAGTCCCAAAGAGAAAGGGATTGCTCTAGTGGCAGGTAACAACAAGAAGAAGAAGAAGGGGAAGAAGAAGAAGAAAGAAGTCTCTTCATCTTCATCCACATCCGAGTCCGAGGAGGAGGGCAGCTGGTCTTCTTCCTCCGAGATGGCCAACTTTGTTAGAAGGATGATGAGGAAGAGCCGGCGCCTCAAGGGTAAAGGTAACCCTAGTGAAGTTAAGATTGATAAATCTAACATTACTTGTTATGAGTGTAGCAAGAAAGGGCATTACAAGGATGAATGTCCAAAGTTAAAGAAGAAGGAGGATAAATCAAAGAAGAAAAGGAAGGCCTTGAGGGCCACATGGGATGATTCGTCCTCTAGTTCATCCAAAGAGGAGGAGGAGTACACTCATCACCGTGCCCTCATGGCCATAGAGGATTCAAATGAAGAGGAGAGTGGAGATGAATCAAGCTCCTCAACCGCGCCTTCATCATCTTCGGATGATGAAGAGGTAATTTCTCCCGAGCTAGATAAGTGCTATAGAACCATTGCATGTCTAGCTAGATTGCTTAAAAAATCCAAGAACAAAGTTAAATTGTTGAAATTGAAGTAGAAGAATTGAAATCCTCTAGGGTGGAGGATATTAATGATTTTCATGAAAAATCCTCAATGGATGAGAATCTTGATAATTTGCATGTTAAGACCCTTGAGAATGACAATAAGGACTTGAGGAGCAAAATTGAGGATCTCAAGAATATTCTTGAGAAGTTTTCAACAAGCTCCAAAACCCTAGACATGATCTTGAACTCCCAAAGGGCGGTTTACAACAAGGCCGGTATAGGTTACCGACCTAAGGAACCAACTTTTGTATCATTAATGTCAAGAACCCAATTTAGATCATCAAATGATTCTAGGGTTCAAAAAGTCAAAAAGAAAATGACTAAGGCATGGGTGCCTAAGTCTTTCATTGTAAATGCCTTAGGTCCCAAAATTTGGATACCTAAAACCTCAATCTTTAGAATTGTGTAAGCATTAATTGAGGGGGAGCATCTATCAACATAGGTTGTTGATAAGTGGTGCTCCAAACCCAAGGCTAAGGTTATACTAGTTTCAAAATAAGTCAACGAGCCTTGGAAATTGTTTTTATATATTACATGAAGGGTTTAGATTCACACATAATTTGCTCTTGCCATGAATTGCTTAGATTAATTGGTTTTATTGTTGCAATTTATAGTTTCCTGCAAATTATGATTTATGATATGCCTTATCTCAAGCTTAAGGTGTTTTGTTTGGTAAACATGATTGAGTATGCCATGATTTTACTGTTTGTGTGATTAACATTAATCTATGGCATGCAAAGTTTGGTTAAGAACAAGATAAACATATAGCTTATGCTAATCCTTATGAAAATTCCACAAGGACTCAATGCTTAAGTTCTATGATTTGATGATTCCTTTGTATCAATCAACATCAAGACTCTATGATTTGATTATTGGAAATGATTTTCTTTGATATGGAATTGATACAAATCATGACATATATTTTGATTAAGGGAACCCTTAGAATCAAATGGATTACCTCTATGCTTTGACACAAATCATGTTGATCATGTTTTGGGAATTTGATATTAGTATCATATATTGATGATTGTTTGAAGAAATGTAGTTTGATTGAAGGAACCTTTAGGAACAAATGGATTAAAATCAATTGAATTAGGGTTTAGGAATGGTTGAGATTTGAAACAAAGTTGATTTCATAGTTTCTGAAATTTTGTTTCTGAAACTGAAAAACCATTCTGTATCAGACCTGATCGGTCCACCGACCGATCAGGGATCACTCTGATCGGTCCGGTGACCGATCAGATCAACTCTGATCAAGGAACTCCCAGATCGTTCCCAATTGATCCAAAACCTCCTCAAGCCAATCTCTTCTCATCAAATTGTATCAGTTTAATGATCATACTCCTAACAAATCTGATACAAACCAATTACAATTGAAACATATTTGATCCTCCATTGGTACAATCCTGGTACTAAGGAAGTACAAATTTGTTCAAGTGGTACTTGAAACAAAACCTAAATACTGATTTGATACAAACCTATGTTGGAATGTTCAAATTCATAAGAAAGGGTTTGTTTGAGTCATGACTCTTGTTTTTAATGTCGTGTTCCAGAAATATTTCTGGAATGTCGAATATCAATAGAGTCTTCTCTCCTGTTATGGAATGCAAATTGTTAATGCAGTCTGATCAGGAACGTATCAGAGTTTTCGAAATTTTTCTGAAATCTGATCGCTCCCCAGACTAATCAAATATCCTTCTGTATCACGTAATCAACAGACCTGGTTGGTCACGGAGACCAATCAGGACTATGTTTCAGATACAGTTGCATTCCTTACTCGTTCTATGAAGCATATACGTATTTGACCATGATATACTTCTGTATATGTCTTCACATGGAAGTCCAAGTGTTAATGCAGTCCGATCTTGAACGAATCAGAATTACGGAAATTTTTCTGAAAATTGATCGTTCATAGATAAATCAGAAATTTTTCTGTATCGATCATCAGTCTGATGGAACTGCGATAATTGTTGTCATATGATGCATATACATTGTTGTCATGATACATTTATGGTATATGCCTCTCATGTGCAATTCAAAAATCATCCTTTGACTTACTTGTCATATGAAACATATACATGTTTGACCATGATATTATTCCGTATATGTTTTCATGTGAAATTCAAAACTTAACTTTGATTATTTTGGGTTTGGGGAGAGACCCTTGGTTGAGGGGGAGTTTGATGTTTAAACTTAATAACCATACCCTTTTCGATGTTTGACAAAGGGGGAGAAAATGGCTGATTAAGTTTATGGTTATTATAGGGGGAGGATCATGATTCCCTTATGTGAATTGAACGGATTTCAATTGATTGATACCTAAATTAAATCGGGTTGTCAAACAACAAAAAGGGGGAGATTGTTGATGCAGTCTGGCCCGGTTGTTGTTTTGGTGTTTGACAATGATTTAAGTTTGGTTGAGTGAATTTGGATTAAAGTCCTGGTCGGGGACTGGGCATGAAACCCTGGTGAGTGAAGCCAGGTCCTAGCTTGTGAAGCTAGGTTGAAATCCCGGTGAGTGAAGCCGGGTCCTGGTGAGTGAAGCCAGGTGATGGAAATCCCGGTGAGTGAAGCCGGGTCCTGGTAAGTGAAGCCAGGTGATTGGAAATCCCGGTGAGTGAAGCCGGGTCATGGTGAGTGAAGCCAGGTGATTGGAAATCCCGGTGAGTGAAGCCAGGTGTTGAAATTCCCGGTGAGTGAAGCCGGGTCCTGGTGAGTGAAGCCAGGTGGTGAAAAGTTCTAACTCGGAAGGGTTGGGTGAAAAGTCCTAGCTTGGAGGGCTAGGTGAAAAGTCCTAACTTGGAGGGTTAGGTGCAAATTCCCAACTTGGAGAGTTAGATTGAAAAATCCTTAGCTTGGAGGGCTAAGGTGAATGAAATCCTAGCTTGGAAGGCTAGGTCTGCGTCCCTGGATCGGTCTGGTGACCGATCAGGGAGTTGGCACGCTGCTCCTTCGTGGATCGGTCTGGTGACCGATCCAGCGATGTCTGATCGGTCTGGTGAACGATCAGGGAGTGTGTGTTTCACTCACTGCACAGCTCCTGATCGGTCTGGTGACCGATCAGGGAGTGAACAGTGAGTTGAGTTCCCTTGCTAATCAAGTCCAGAACGGTCCGGTGACCGATCAGAGACTTAGGATTTGATTAAAGAATCACTGTTTACTCAAGCCTGATTGGTCTGGTGACCGATCAGGCTGGAGCCTGATTGGTCTGGTGACCGATCAGGCGCAGCTAGGATTTGATTAAAGTTTCAGCCTGATTGGTCTGGTGACCGATCAGGCTGGAGCCTGATTGGTCTGGTGACCGATCAGGAGTATGCAGAAGACTGTGGATCGGTCTGGTGACCGATCAGGGTCCTTCCTGATCGGTCTGGTGACCGATCAGGCGCAGAACTTTAATTCAAATACGCTGTCAGAAGCTCTGATCGCGTCTGTTTTCACTGTCGATTCTCTGCTACATTGCTGATTATGTTTGATATGCATTGCTAAGCTTCTATTGGAGTGTGCAGGCTTTACAGGGATGATTCAAACACTCAAGGAGGGTCAAAGGGAGGCTTTCCGTTGAGCAGGTTTGGCAGTTTTCCATCGCAGGTTACAACGGGCGCTGCTGGCAACGGCTGGAAGCTGACCTGGGGCTGGGGCTCGACTGAGGAGAGTTCAGTGAGTCCAGAGGAGGTCAGGGGTAGCTGGCTTGTTGCAGGTGAGCAGCTGGGAGCTGAGTGGAGCGTCTGTGACCTGGCGTTTGGGCAGCTGGGATAAGTGTGGGCTGGCGATGAAGAGAGGAGAGCTCTCTCTACAGCGGCAACACTTGATCCATCCTTAGCAATCACTCTGAAGCTTCTGAAAAACTTGATCATTCTTTGAAGCTTGAGAGACCTGAGCACTAAGAAGGACTCGTGGCAAGGCGATCAACAAGCAAACAAGGAAGAGCTGAGTGAAGGCTCTTGCCGAGGTTGTGCTGGGTTGTTGTTTGTGCTTGTAAGCGTTTCTCTTCATCTGCTTGTGCTCTGTAAGTCTCTGATTGTCTCTGTGCTTTTCATTCTACATCTACTTGTTGAGACATTTTGTGGAGAGGTTACTCCACCGAGAAGGAGGATTTGATATCCGGATTTCCGGGGCTTGATCTACCTACGATCAAGGGATCGCCCACCTTATGGGCACGTCAAGGAGTAGGGGCAAGTTATCCCCGAACCTTGTAAACCCTCCTTGTTAGCGATCTTGCTAGTCGTGTTTGTTTTGCTTTCGTTTTGTTTTTCTGCACACTCTGGTTTCTACTCTTTCCGCTGTGCTACTGATATTTGAGTTGCAAAAATCGTGATAAGTTTCTAAGGTGAAAGTGGTTGTCTATATTCACCCCCCCTATAGCCATCTCGTCCCCAACATAGCCAAGGGTTAAGCTAAACTAGACTTGATGTTGTTAGTGATATGAGAGAAGTGTCCTAAGGCAATCGCCTTATGATCGTAATTATTTATTTTAATAAATGAATATTCACTATTTGAGTATACATGTTTGTGTATTTGATTGAGATCTTAAACTCATTTACAGAATGTCTGCAATACAATTCACAGCATGAGAGAATTTGTGATGAATTCACAACTAGTGATTATCTCTACATGTGCAATTGTGAATTATTGAAATTGTCCCTAGTCGATGAATTGATAAATACGCATACTATCAATTATGTTGAGACTAGCATGGGTTATTCTCTAATCTGCTGATTCTCACTGGCTGCTGACATTGAGATGTCTGGAGATAAACATGAATGCTAGTTAAGGGAACTAGTTCATTGGAGTGACTGGCTGTAAAACTTCATATGGTAGTCTACATATAGATATGTCAGTGAAGTTCTTACTGCAGCATAAGTGCGATGTTCCTTTGATTTGCGGTGTTCAAATCATCTTGGTCATGGAGACTTATACATTGGCATCTTGAGCAAGCATCTCTAAGGAGGTGTGTGTTGGATCGAGAGAACCGATAGAGGGGGGTAAATATCGGAAAGCGTTCGGATTTTAGAATTAGAGAAATCACGCAGCGGAAATTAAAAAGAAACAAACGTAAACACGCGTAGTTTTACTTGGTTCGGAGCCTAGGTCGACTCCTACTCCAAGGCCCACGGTCGTTGACCATTTACTGCAGGCAATACTATAATCACGCAAATCGATTTATAGAAGATGATTACAATAAAGGTGCAGTAAGAAAAAGACAACTCTTCGTTACCGACGTCCGGTGTAGAATCTATTTTGAAGCAGAGGGACGTCATCGGCGCTTGTATCTCGAGTCGGAAGGTTTCCGGAGTAGAGCGCGAGATTAGAAGAGCGTGAATGCGTTGGAAAGCTTGTCTGTTAAGAAGCCTGGGCGTTGGGTGCTATTTATAGCACCTCGGGGCACCCTGGACGTGGGGGGCGCCCCGCACGTGTCACGCGATCCCCCGTCTCTCGGTCAACCTCTATCCCACTCGAATAGGGCTGAGGTTTGACACTGGGGGCGCCCTGCTTGACTCCTTCAGTGCGGGCTTCTCGGCTGGATAGGGTACTCGGCTTCGCTGGCGTAGGCGCGGGGCGCCCTGGGCGTCCGGGGCGCCCTGGGCGTCGGGGGCGCCCTGGGCGTCGCGGGCGCCTTCGGCGTCGGGGGTGCCCCGGCCAGTAAGCAGCCGAAGCACTTGTTGCTTAGCATGTTTTGTGTTGGCCTTGGGGGCGCCCGGGACACTGAGGGCGCCCTGCTCAGCTACTTGCCTCTCTCCTTTGGGCATTCTAAGCTGCAGACACACGTTCCTTCGGTCCTACATCCAGGGTTAGTCCAAAACAATATGAAGCAATAGAGTATTATGTTTATACAGTCTTAGCTGTCTTGGTTCTGACTTTGGGTCTCCAAAATGGAGCCCTAGGTCGAACCGACGCCTACTGTTCCCTCTCGACGGGGAACGTGTCCTCACCTACTCTTCTCGGGAGAATGTACCTGATGTCAACCGCTCCTTCGGTTGGACTTTTGCCTAGCGGCCCTTTGCCAGGTCTTGGATACCAAGCTGTCCTTCGCCCGGTGCCTAGCATTCCTTTGCCTGGTCTTCAGTCCCAAGATATCCTTCGCCTGGTGCCTAGCAGTCCTTCGCTAGGGCTTCAGTACCCTGGCATTCCTTTGTGTGACGACCCGTCTTCTCTCCCTCTTCCTTATGGTGGGCGCCACATTCACTTAACCTGAACTTTACCTTATTCTTGGCCTTAGGTTATAACTACTTGACTCCCCTTATCTTGCTCTGAAATTTTTTTTTCTCTTTTTTTTTTTAAAAAAACAACCTTTTAAAAAAAACTTTCATTTTATTTGCTTTGCAAGGATTTGACCCCTAGACCTCTTAATGCTAATATTAAAGCACTAACCAGCTGCTCTATACCATTTTCTTTTCAATGGTACCAATCGACTGCTATAAGGCCAGTCGACTGGTGCATCGAACAGAAGGTTCTGTTCGATATCGCAGTCGACTGGTTCTGAACCAGTCGACTGGCTCGCCTGAAAACCTGCATTTCAGACCTGAAAACCATTTCCAAAGATCTACAAATCATATACTTTCAAGACAAACAAAGACATAACTCCATTTCTATACTCTATACTAGTTTTATAAGCATCCTAGTAACTCAAAACAAATCTAATGACTTGAAATTAGAATCTTTGCGGAAATTTAAGAAACTACCAAACCATATGAAATCGTGCTAAAGATTGTATCAACTTTTGACTCTATGCGGAAATTAAACACAATGTTCACATTTTACCAATCAAAATATTAAACCACAAGTTTCTAAACTTCACAAATTGCCTCTAAGCCTTAACCCAATGGATCTCTTCCACGGTTCCACCGACACTGAGCATCAATGCAAGTCCTGGCCACCTCCATAACTTATGCTTTTTCTTTGCCCTTATCTGCAATAGAAGGAAATGCAACTAATAAGCGATTTGCTTAGTAAGTAAATCCTAACTCACAAATCCATGTGATCAATGCTAAACATGCTCTTTTTTAATAATGCTTGTTTCAAAATACATGCACTTTGAAATACTTACACATGGAAACTTTCACATACTTATCATGCTCAATCATGCTTGGAAATATTTACTAGCATTAAAACATTAACAAATCTAACATGCTCATAATTTCTTTTGAGACTTGCTACTTATGCATTTCCATACTTTAAACCACTAACTTCTTTGCTCTTGCTCTTTAACATGCTTGTAACATAACAATATTAACATACATAGTAAAACATATGCCTAAACTGAAAACACTTACATATACTCATATACTTCAAAATAATAATCAACTTTCTCAGGCCTTGACACTGTACCATGGTATCAATGTACCAATGCGCGCATCCCTAATAGGTTTCAGGGTAGCTAGCCACCGCACCCTATTAGAGCTTCTTTCTAACTTTCTGTGAGCCTCTCTTTTGCCCGGTACATGTCACTTTACAAAAGTAAAATACTTTCTTACTCATAAAGCTTATACTTATCAAGCTATCTTTCTTTTTGCATAACTTTTTGCACTACAAAACTTTACCTTTCTTACTTGGAACATTCATCGAGCACCTTGTGTTCCTTTAACCCAAAACTCATTTTTGAGACTTTTCAACAACTTGGTCTTTGACGGGCCCAAAATATGTGTCACGAATGTGGGCCTCAAATTTAGATGTGAATGAATAACTGGAAACCCTTTTTACAATCAAAAATCTGAAAATGTAATATAGGGGCCACAGGTCGTATTTTTTTCTCGAGGCTAGTTGTAGTGTTTGATTCGAGCTTGGTTTATGTGTCGTTTGTGTTTTTGGGGTTTCAAATAAGTAATTGGGTTTTGGGTTATAATCGAAAATGAAATTGCAATGGAGATAGAAGACTTAGCTAATAAACTACACAAAAGGATGTAGCAACCAACTCAACCAATGGAAAACCTAATCAAAGCACTTACAAAGTTTTTGGCAACTGTTTTCTGATTTCAACACAAAACGAAATGCTATGCAATGAAGTAAAAGCAGTGGTGGGGATTTTCGGAAACAAACAAGCTTGATACAACTACTAACATGCGAAATTAGAACTCAACCAAGCAAGTGCAACTCAACTAGCTAAAGTGTTTTTGGAACCCAACCACTGCCAACAAATTTCAGATTTGAGTAAGTGCAAGCTTATTAATTCAAACACAATCTTATACCACAAAATCAAGTTGAAATTCGGATGCAATTGGATCCAAGAGCAGTTGGCACGCAAGGGACAATTCCTTGTGCCAAAAACTAATTCCAAATCAAGAAATGAGTGATCTTTCAAATCAACTTTTTAAAACTGATTGGTTCGTTTGTGAAACAAAGGTATTAGGAAAGAACTAAGCAAGATTCTGAAAAGGAATTCAAACTGAAACCAGAACTAACAAAGTAAAAGAAATCATAAGCAGAGATATGCAGTAATTCAGATTCTATTTTCAGAATTTCAGCTCTAGCTAAACTAAAAACCTGGAATGAATTGCAAGAAATCGAAACTAAGCTCTAAGTTAACTAAGGAAACCTATATCTGACTAAAATGCAGGAATTAACAACTAAGAAACAAGAAATCTGATCTGATACAAATTCAGAAACCGAAAGGAAGAAAACAAAACAGAAATAAACTCGGCACGCTAGCTGAAATTGGCACGCAAAGATTTAAGCTAAAGCAAACTGAAATTTAACTCAATCTATCACTAAACAAGTTCCTAGTTAACTTAACTCGAAGATTAAAATCCTAATTAAGCTAAACTATTCAGAACTTACAAACTAAAACAGCTGAAAACTGGAATTTTGCAGAAACAGAACAGAATTTGTTCGAAACTGTAAATTACAACTAAACAATTGAAAATTAAGTATCTAAACTACTCCTCAACCCTTCTCTAGCTCAAGAACTTCTTGGTTGTCAATCAAGAGCTGGCTTCGAACCCCTAGGCTCAGCAAATCAGTGGAAATCCATTTCTGAAGTTGATTCTGCTCAATCTGCGCAAGGCTGGAAGTTTTGATCCGATTCATTCTTTCTCAGTTGAATGAGCTGCGATATGATTTGGGAAGCTTCTGAGACCACTTGAGAACCCCTACAAATGGTTCGGAAGCTTTGAAATGGACTGTGGAAGAGAAACCAATGATCGGACTGAAGAATTGCCGAAACCCTCAAGCAATCCCTGTTCCGGCGCAAATGAGCAGAATTCTTCAAGGAATCGATCCCCAAGGATTCAATTCTTGATCTGGGATGGAGATTGAGGTGGTCACGCCTTCTTGGAAGAGGAATTTTCAAAAACGATGAAGAGAAGATGAAAAATGGCGAAGAACAGTGAAGCTGGGTGAAGACGCGACAAAGGGTAAGCTGCGCAGAAATTTTCCTTAAGTATTAACCAATGGACGGCTCAGATCGATTTGAGGAAATCCAACGGCCGATCTTGCTCTGATTTGAGCCAAACTTTGATGATGGTGATCTGGGGTCAGGATCTATCTCGTGGTAGCTCGGATCCTCCAGATGTGCAACGGATGGTCCAGATCAACTTAGTCTTTGAATGGACGATCTAGAGCCCTCCAAGCTTGATCCAACGGTTGATTTAGCTCCGATTGGAATGAAACTTTCAGATCTTGATCAGGATGCTCGATCAACCCTAACCCTAGCTCGGATTGCTTCAGATCATCCCAGATGGCTCAGATCTAGCCGCTTCTGAATCGAACGGCCCGGATTAATCGTAGGCTTGATAATTCGATCCGGTTCCACTTCCGACTCAAGTTTGACCCAGTATGCCCTAGATCCTTGAACCTTTGATGCCTACAAAAATAGATCCAAAATTTAGTAGCCAAATAATCCAATTTAATGCAAATTTGCAATTAAGTCCAAAATAAGAGAAAGTTTTAAAACCTAGGGCAATTTCACAATTAATCATTAAAAACATAGGTCAAACATGGATTTTAACAACTCAAATGATCAATAAAATGGAATCTATCAACTCCCCCACACTTAACCTTGAGCGTCTCACGAAAACAGTAAATATGTATCCCTTAGATTTACTTAAGCATAATTAGAAACAAATGAAAAGAAATTACCTAAGGTTGTCAATTCTCATAAATCTAAGCCATATGGATTAGTATCTTGTCCTTAAATCAACAACTTAGCCTTTTCATCCGTCATGAGTCATTGAGATGAATCTAACTCATAGCCTTTCAAGGAAAATTTTTTTGGTGGCTCTCTCCTTAAATTCTAACTTGATGATGGAAGTGGAGCTCACTCAAACACACATGCTTCTTGCATTTCCATAGGCTTGCTTATTATCTACTCTCCACCATTAATCATGAATAGGATCAACAACTATAAAAACAATTGAAAAACATAGGAAATGGTAAGAAGCGGAATAAAAACCAAGGAAATGTAAATTTTGATAAAGTGGAAGACTTGAGTGCTTGAGGATATTTTTGATGCTCTTTGCTTCTCTTATCAGTCCCCTAGTGAATTAAAAATGTGTGAAGTCGGATTTCGATAACTGCCTTTGATTTGGATGAAAATTCCTTCCTTGGTTCAATGTGCCAATCTTCCTTCAATTGCGTGCCATTTAGGTCCTTCTTTTTTTTCTTTTTCTACTCTTAATCTTCTAATGAAGCCTTTCAGATCTTGCAAAACTCCAATTTCTTTATATCAATTTGCATCTTAAAGTAGTCGAGCACTTAAAGAATTACACTCAAAATTCTGCTCAACAAGTTTAATTTCAGCCTCTTCATTTCTTATTCTGATCAGCAGTTGTTTCGAATTTTCTTTGCATCTTCCTGCCTCAGATTCTAGCATCCATTGGTTCTTCTTATACCTTGCAAACTTCTGCATTTTTTCTGGTGGGCAGTTAGCATCAAATAGAAATGGAGAGGTTGATCCCAGCTGTGTGCCATTCAATTTCTGCAGCTTTTTTTTTTTTTCTGTTCTTGACCTGAAAAATCCAATCAACTACATTTCTTTCTCTTTTGATCAGCCATGTAGGTGCCTAGCAATTTCAGACACATGCCTATACCTAATGCCTTGATTTATAGCCTCAAAACTCAAATTAGGTTGCAAGTTGGTACAAGGTTGTCTTGATTAGCTGAAACAATTTCTTGCCTTGAACATTTCGGAGTTAAAGCAGTTTCTCACAGTTTGTTCGAGTTTCAACTCCATGGCATCCATCTCCATTCTCTGATTCCTTCAAGCACTTAGCTTCAAGTAGTATTTGCTTCAAATGATAGTAGAAAACTCAAGAGTTCCACTCAAATTCAATTCTGCTCATGAATCGAATTTCAGCCAAGCCACTTTCTTCATTTGCTATTTTCTTCAGCAGTTTCTAGCATCCATTGGTTCTTCTTGTATCCGAAATTAAATGTGCACCTTCAACTTCGGATACATTTTACCCTAATATCCTGATTCAACAGATGTAATACTCAGCAGCTACAATTGGAATGCAATTCAGATTTTTGGGCAGTTTCAGCAATTCTTCTCAGCTCAATTCAGACTTTAAACTTCATCAGATTATACAGCTACACGAAACTGTCTTCACTGCATTTGATTAGCATAATTCTTGCATTTCCTTTCCTTTCACTTCATTCGTGTGCTTCATTTCTTATTTTACAGCCTTGAAAAATTAAATCCAGCCCCAAGTTGATACAATCTACTTGCAAGGAAACATTCCAATTGGACTTGTTTCTTTTTCAGCTTTGCATTCTCAGCTCACCCTTCCCAATCTTGCTTCAATTCAGAAATTTTTATGCTGTCAAATGGTTGTTCTGAATCCTTGTCAGCTTTCCTTGATGCAATTCAGATTATTTTCAGCTTCTCCAAATTCAAGTCTCGACAGCAACCTTCCATGCAGTTCAGATTTCTTCAGCCTTCTTACCATTTTCTGCACACTTTGTTTTTCACTCAACTTGCTGCACCGAATCAATTAGTTCCAGCTTCAACTCTTCAACTTTTCACTCTAGAATTGTGAGGTTATTCATCCTTGCATCCTCTAATTCAGTTCTAGCTCAGATCAGACTGTTTCCGATCCAAATCTGTCTTGGATCAGATTTGGTACAAACTCCCATTTTGGCTCAGATTTTGTGCCATTTCCTTTCTTCATTTCAGAATTTTCATCATATCAATTGGCATCTAGAATTCAGAATTCAGTTATGTTGTGGCCAGCAGTCTTGCAGCTTCCATGTCATTTCAGCAGCTCCCGAATGTAGCACTCTGCAGCACCAATGCAATACAGTTCAGATTTGGGTAGTTTCAGATGCAAGTTTAGCTCAGCTTCTTCTCAGCTTTCATTCCCACTCATCAGCCCTTCAATTCAGCTTTTCTTCAGGTTAGCTACAGATTCCAGCACTCGGCACCTTCTATGCATTGTTTCAGTTCAGAAAGTTCAAGGTCTGCTAGAATTCTTTGGATCAATTTCTGCCTTGGGTCTCAGCAGATTTTAACTTGAAGTTCACTTCCTTTGATCTTCAATTGTTTTCAATCCTTGCACTTTATCTTGATACAAAACTTTTTTTTTCCTTTCAAATGCTTCCTTGATACAAAAATTTTGGATCCAAATGCTTCCTAAACAATTTTTTCAAAACACTAATCACCTAATCACTCCCCCACACTTAAATCTTTGTCCATCTCGGGCAAAATAGCATCAAGAAAACATCCCAAACAAACAAATCCATAGAAAAATTGGGGTTAAGATTAGGAATAATGAAAGACAACTAGAATAGAATAGACAAATTAATGTGGAAAGGTAAATAAAATGATTAGTCCCTATAGATGTGATCCAACCATTGAAATATGATTTTGAAAGAACCTAAGCAAGTTCTAGAATACAATAACATATGTGTATCACAAAATAAGGCTAATCTCACTAGGTAAAAATAATCCATCTCAAATTCTCAATTAAGAATCCCAAGCAAAATCGTACTCAAGCATCCAAGATTTCATCCATGAACTCAAACCCTAAGTTTTGACAACCAAATTTAATTTATTTTCCAAAAGACTCTAAAATACTATGGGATAACCTAGAGGGATACATTTATTTCTACTCATGCAAGAAAAAGTGCTAAAATGAAATACATGGTAATTACAATGATTTTATTCATGTCGTGTATCTTAAGCATTTATTATTAACTACTTACTTCAAAAAGAGAAAGAATTTATTCCTAGAACCATGAAAATGTACTAAGAGAAAAGACATGGTATTTACAATGAAGAATTTTATTTGAACTTTAAAGTACCTACTTGAGAAAACTAATTGCGCACGCAAACTATAATTTATTCTTGCAACAAGTAAGGAAATGGTATAGACAAAGAAAAATGAGTGCAAAATTTAGTGAACTCCCCTTTTAAGTTGGGTATGTGGCATCCATATAGTCCACTCCATCCACCTCTAGCTCCTTGACCTCTTCTTGGAATTTCTTGAGCCGGTGGCCATTTACTTTGTACACTTGACTCGTGGCCTCCTCTTGAATCTCTACCACTCCATAGGGAAAAACATTAGTCACAAAAAATGGACCCTCCCATCTTGACCTCAACTTCCCTTTGATCAATTTGAGTCTTGACTTGTATAATAGCACTTTGTCACCAATTTGAAATTCTTTGTTCACAATGTGCTTGTCATGAAAGTTCTTAGTCTTCTCCTTGTAGATCCTTGAATTCTCAAATGCTTCCAACCGGACTTCTTCAAGTTCTTGAAGTTGCAACTTCCTTTCTTCTCCCACCTTAGTAGCATCAAAATTGCAAGCTTTTACCGCCCAATACGCCTTATGCTCAACCTCCACAGGTAAGTGGCATGATTTCCCATACACAAGTCTATAAGGTGACATTCCAATGGGTGTCTTGTAAGCGGTGCGATATGCCCATAGTGCATCTTCAAGCCTTTTGCTCCAATCCTTCCTATTAGGTCCCACGGTCTTTTCCAAAATTGATTTGACTTCTCTATTCGACACCTCGGCTTGTCCATTTGTTTGGGGGTGATAAGCAGTAGAAACCTTATGTACAACCCCGTACTTATTGAGAAGAGCCTTCATGTGCTTATTGCAAAAATGGGATCCTTGGTCACTTATGATTGCTCTTGGAATTCCAAACCTGCAAAAAATGTGTGACCTGACAAAACTAACAACAACAGATGAATCATCAGTCCTAGTGGGAATGGCCTCCACCCATTTTGAAACATAATCAACAGCTAAAAGAATATACAAGAATCCAAAAGAAGCAGGAAATGGTCCCATAAAATCTATACCCCACACATCAAATATCTCACAAAATAAAATAGTTTGTTGAGGCATTTCATTTCTAGCACTTATGTTTCCTGTTCTTTGGCATTTATCACAACATTTACAAAACCTATATGAATCTCTAAACAGGGTGGGCCAGTACAATCCACATTCTAAAATTTTTCTAGCAGTTCTTTGTGGTCCAAAATGCCCACCACATGCTGAAGAATGACAAAAGGTGAGTACAGAATGAAACTCATGATCTGGTACACATCTCCTAATGATTTGATCACTACAAAATTTCCACAAGTAAGGATCATCCCACACATAATATTTTGCATCACTTTTAAACTTATCCTTTTGAGCTTTCGAAAGGTGTGTAGGAAAAACATGAGCTACAAGAAAATTCACTAAGTCTGCATACCAAGGTGACTCACCATGCAGCTGTAAAAGCTGCTCATCTCTGAAATCATCATCTATGGCTGTGGGATCTCCATTTCCCTCCAATCTGCTCAAGTGGTCTGCTACTAAATTCTCCTTGCCACTCCTGTCCCGTATTTCCAAGTCAAACTCCTGTAGTAGTAGCATCCATCTAATAAGCCTTGGCTTAGCATCTGGCTTCTTCAGGAGGTACTTCAGTGCTGCATGATCAGAAAACACAACAACATGAGAACACAATAAATATGATCTGAATCTATCTAAAGCAAAAACAATGGAAAGAAGCTCCTTTTCTGTGGTGGTGTAATTGGCTTGGGCTGAATCCAAGGTCTTTGAGGCATAAGAAATAACATATGGTGCCCCATCTACTCTCTGTGCAAGTACAGCTCCTACTGCATGGTTCGAGGCATCACACATCAACTCAAAAGGTAAGCTCCAGTCTGGTGATCTGATGATAGGTGCAGTAATAAGAGCTTCCTTCAACCTCTGAAAAGCCTCCTTGCATTTTGCATCAAAATAAAAATCCACATCCTTCTGCAACAATCGAGACAATGGGAGAGCAACTCTACTGAAGTCTCTAATAAATCTCCTGTAGAAACCTGCATGTCCAAGAAAAGATCGAACATCCCGTACGCATACGGGGTAAGATAAAGAAGATATAGCACTTATTTTTGCAGGATCTACCTCTATACCTCTCCTATAGACTATGTGACCCAAAACAATGTCATGCTCAACTATAAAATGACACTTTTCAAAATTAAGAACCAGATCAGTCTCGATGCATCTATGCAAAACCCTAGATAAATTTTCTAAGCATGAATCAAAGGATGTACCAAAAACAGAAAAATCATCCATGAATACTTCCATGCAGTGTTCTAACAACTCACCAAAAATACTTACCATACACCGCTGGAAGGTCCCTGGAGCGTTGCAAAGTCCGAATGGCATCCGTCTGTAAGCAAATGTGCCGAAAGGACAAGTGAAGGTAGTCTTCTCTTGATCTTCCGAATCTATGCAAATCTAAAAATAACCTGTGTATCCATCCAAAAAGCAATAGTGTGACTTCCCCGCCAATCTCTCCAACATCTGATCAATAAAGGGCAAAGGATAGTGATCCTTCCTCGTGGCTTGGTTCAACTTCCTATAATCCACACAAACCCTCCATGCATTCTTCACTCTTGTGGGCACCAACTCGTTGTCGTCATTTGCCACCACTGTAACTCCTGATTTCTTGGGGACCACATGAATAGGACTCACCCATCTGCTGTCAGAAATAGGGTAAATGATGTCTGCCTGTAGAAGTCGAGTCACCTCTTTCTTTACTACATCAAGAATCAAAGGGTTGAGTCTTCTTTGTGGTTGTCTCACGGGCTTCATATTTTCTTCTAAGTGTATCCGATGCATGCAGATAGCAGGACTAATCCCAGAAATATCAGCAAGTGTCCACCCTATAGCTTTTCTGTGCTACCTCAGAACTTGTAATAATTTTTCCTCTTGCTCTGGCTCTAAATTCTGGGCAATGATGACAGGTAGCTGCTGATCTTCTCCCAAATAAACATACTTCAAGTGTGCTGGCAAAGGCTTCAACTCAAACTCTGACTGCTCAGTAGATATGGGTGATCCCTGGGGCTCAGTGCAATCCCCTACACTCACATACCTACCTTCTGACTCTCCTGACACATCAACCATCAAGAGTGATCCCTGGGGCTCAGTGCAATCCCCTACACTCATGAAATCTCCCTCAACTGTAAGAGGTCCAGAAACGGATCCAAAGTCAGCTCCTCCTGTAGACATAACATCTCCTGCATCTATAGAGCTCAAGTCACACTCATGAACATCAGAGAAAATCCTATCAGCAAAGGCATCTACACCAACCAGCTCCTCAGCAACATCAATACGCAAAACAGAGTGATCCTCCCTCGGGTGCTTCATAGTGTCAAGAAGACTGAACTGGACTACTGTATCTCCTATCTCCATGGAAAGTGTCCCTGCATGTACATCAATCTTTGTTCTGGCGGTCTTCAAAAATGGTCTCCCAAGGATGAGTGGAGATCTATGTGCAAGGAAATCTCCCTCCATGTCCAATATGTAAAAATCAGCTGGGAAGATCAACTCTTTCACCTTAACGAGCACATCCTCAATCATACCGGCTGGGTGAGTCTGGCTTCTGTCAGCTAGCTGAATCACTACTCCTGTAGGCTGTAAAGGGCCTATGCCCAACATCTGAAAAACTGACCTAGGCATCACATTGATGGAAGCACCCAAGTCTAACATGGCATCCTGAAATAAATTGCTTCCAATCTCACAAGGTACAGTAAAAACTCTTGGGTCTTCACATTTCTGAGGAATTTGCTGAAACAGTGCTGAAACATTTTTGCCCATGTTAACTAACTCATTCCCCTTTAACCTCTTCTTGTGAATGCACAAGTCTTTGAGAAACTTAGTATATTTTGGAATTTGCTTGATCATGGTAAGCAATGGCACATTCACCTGCACTTTGCTAAAAAGATTCACAAGATCTTGAAATTCTTTGGCCTTCTCTTCCTCCACTTCCTTCCTTGCTTGAACTTTACGTTGGGGAAAAGGCAAAGGAATTCTTGACTCTTGTTCTTAATGTTTGGAGACTTGTGAGGCTGAATTTTCAGCTTGTAAAGAAGCTGGAACGTTTGCTGGAATTTTCTCTGAATTGTGGGTTTCTTCTACTTCTTCTTCCACAATGATGGGATCAACTTGGGTGGGAATTTGGCTTGAACTTGGGCCACTATAGGCTGCTGGAAATTGCTGAAAAGGGCTTAATTGAGCTGGAAATGAAGTTGCTGGAATTTTCTGTTCCAAATCTGAATATTTTGGTTCTTGAGCTAAAACTTCCTTCCCACTTCTAAGAGTTATTGTGCTCACATTTCCTTTAGGATTTGGAGTTGTTTGTGAGGGTAATTGACTTGACCCTTGAGCTTGCATTTGGTTCATCCCACTTGCTAGTTGTCCAATTGTTCTCTCAATGTTTTGCAAAGTTGTTTCCGTCCTTTGTTGGTGTTGTTGTTGTTGTAGCATGTGTTGCATTAGCTCATCAATCTTTTGTTGTTGCTGCGAATTGGAACCACTAGAACTCCCATAGCTTGCATACGACTTGTGTGGGGCTGAAAAGGTGGAAGAGGGCTGCTGAAAATTTTGAAAACCTCGCTGGAAATTCTGCATTTGAGGCTGGAATGGCTGAAAACTTTGCTGGAAATTCTGAGAAGGTTGCTGAAATTGCTGATATGGCTGTTGTGATTGCTGTGTATGTTGTAAACCTTGCTGATTTTGCTGAAAACTTTGCTGGAAACTCTGTGAAAGCGGCTGTGGTTGCTGGAAATTATGATTTTGTGACTGAAAACCATGAAATCCCTGCTGTGAACTCTGAAATGAGGGTTGATTTTGCTGAAATTGATGATTGGAAGGCGGTTGTTGGTAAAAAGAGTTACCATACTTCAAATTTGGATGATCCCTCCAACCCGGATTGTAGGTAGATGAGTAGGGGTCATTTTTTCATTGGAATTGAACTCTAGCCAAGGCCGCAACCGATTCATCTTGTTGGAGATTTGGACAAAGGTCCGAATTATGTTCTTGACTTGAACAAATGCTACATACCCTTGTAACTTGATTTGGAAATGAAGTTGTTGGAAAATTTGAGGCTTGGTTCACATTATTCAATGCCATTTGCTTCACTAAAGATGTCAACTCCAACAATGAGCTCTTAAGTTCTTTGTTTTCATTAGACATCACTTGAGCTTCATTAACCCCTCTTGTAGTGAGTGCTCTACTCCCGAATTGTTGAGAATTCTCCGCCATGTTAGAAATGAGTTCTCTAGCTTGCTCCGGAGTTTTGTTTACTAAGGCGCCTCCTGCCGCCGCATCAATCATGCTCCTATCCATAGGTAATAAACCTTCATAAAAATATTGCACAAGAAGTTGCTCACTAATTTGGTGTTGAGGACAGCTAGAGCATAACTTCTTGAACCTCTCCCAATAATCATAAAGGGACTCTCCAACCACTTGTTGAATGCTACAAATACTTTTTCTGATAATTGCGGTCCTTGATGCTGGAAAAAACTTCTCTAAAAATGCTCTCTTCATTTCAATCCAACTAGCAACATGTCCAGTGGGCAAATAATACAACCAATCCTTAGCAGCCCCAGTCAAGGAAAAAGGAAATGCTCTTAACTTAATATCTTCTTCAGAAATGCCCTGAGGCTTCATAGTAGAGCATACCACATGGAATTCGTGCAGGTGTCTGTTTGGATCCTCCCCAGATAAACCCTGAAACTTTGGCAACAAATTTATGAGTCCAGATCTGAGCTCAAAATTCCCCCCTAGCTCTGGATAAGCTATGCTGGAGTACTGAAATGCAGCGTCAGGTGCTGCAAGCTCCTTCATGGTTCTCTGGCGGTCTACCATGTCAATGCCTGAGTGAGTGAAGACAGTCCGAATAGGAGGGATATCTGTAGTCTCAGAAAGAATGGCCTGGCTCCTCCTGACTCTGAAAGTCCTCTCAATCTCAGGGTCAAAATCTTCTAAATTAGCACCTAAAGACCTGGTCATAAAATCAAACAACTCGCAGTAAAAGTCGATAAAAAGATGAAACAAATAAAATCAAATCAAAAGTTATAGCAATAAGCACAAAAGTAAGTCAAGAATGATATGAAATAAGTGCACAAGCAAAAATCAAACAAGTCAACTAGTAATTCCCCGGCAACGGCGCCAAAAATTTGACGGGCCCAAACTATGTGTCACGAATGTGGGCCTCAAATTTAGATGTGAATGAATAACTGGATACCCTTTTTACAATCAAAATCTGAAAATGTAATATTGGGGTCACAGGTCGTATTTTTTCTCGAGGCTAGTTGTAGTGTTTGATTCGAGCTTGGTTTATGTGTCGTTTGTGTTTTTGGGGTTTCAAATAAGTAATTGGGTTTTGGGTTATAATCGAAAATGAAATTGCAATGGAGATAGAAGACTTAGCTAATAAACTACACAAAAGGATGTAGCAACCAACTCAACCAATGGAAAACCTAATCAAAGCACTTACAAAGTTTTTGGCAACTGTTTTCTGATTTCAACACAAAACGAAATGCTATGCAATGAAGTAAAAGCAGTGGTGGGGATTTTCGGAAACAAACAAGCTTGATACAACTAATAACATGCGAAATTAGAACTCAACCAAGCAATTGCAACTCAACTAGCTAAAGTGTTTTTTTTGGAACCCAACCACTGCCAACAAAATTCAGATTTGAGTAAGTGCAAGCTTATTTATTCAAACACAATCTTATACCACAAAATCAAGTTGAAATTCGGATGCAATTGGATCCAACGGCAGTTGGCACGCAAGGGACAATTCCTTGTGCCAAAAACTAATTCCAAATCAAGAAATGAGTGATCCTTCAACTCAACTTTTTAAAACTGATTGGTTCGTTTGTGAAACAAATGTATTAGGAAAGAACTAAGCAAGATTCTGAAAAGGAATTCAAACTGAAACCAGAACTAACAAAGCAAAAGAAATCAGAAGCAGAGATATGCAGTAATTCAGATTCAATTTTCAGAATTTCAGCTCTAGCTAAACTAAAAACCTGGAATGAATTGCAAGAAATCGAAACTAAGCTCTAAGTTAACTAAGGAAACCTATATCTGACTAAAATGCAGGAATTAACAACTAAGAAACAGGAAATCTGATCTGATACAAATTCAGAAACCGAAAGGAAGAAAACAAAACAGAAATAAACTTGGCACGCTAGCTGAAATTGGCACGCAAAGATTTAAGCTAAAGCAAACTGAAATTTAACTCAATCTATCACTAAACAAGTTCCTAGTTAACTTAACTCGAAGATTAAAATCCTAATTAAGCTAAACAATTCAGAACTTACAAACTAAAACAGCTGAAAACTGGAATTTTGCAGAAACAGAACAGAATTTGTTCGAAACTGTAAATTACAACTAAACAATTGAAAATTAAGTATCTAAACTACTCCTCAACCCTTCTCCAGCTCAAGAACTTCTTGGTTGTCAATCAAGAGCTGGCTTCGAACCCCTAGGCTCAGCAAATCAGTGGAAATCCATTTCTGAAGTTGATTCTGCTCAATCTGCGCAAGGCTGGAAGTTTTGATCCGATTCACTCTTCCTCAGTTGAATGAGCTACGATGATGATTTGGGAAGCTTCTGAGACCACTTGAGAACCCCTACAAATGGTTCGGAAGCTTTGAAATGGACTGTGGAAGAGAAACCAATGATCGGACTGAGGAATTGCCGAAACCCTCAAGCAATCCCTGTTCCGGCGCAAATGAGCAGAATTCTTCAAGGAATCGATCCCCAAGGATTCAATTCTTGATCTGGGATGGAGATTGAGGTGGTCACGCCTTCTTGGAAGAGGAATTTTCAAAAATGATGAAGAGAAGATGAAAAACGGCGAAGAACAGTCAAGCTAGGTGAAGACGCGACAAAGGGTAAGCTGCGCAGAAATTTTCCTTAAGTATTAACCAATGGACGGCTCAGATCGATTTGAGGAAATCCAACGGCCAATCTTGCTCTGATTTGAGCCAAACTTTGATGATGGTGATCTGAGGTCAGGATCTGCCTCGTGGTAGCTCGGATCCTCCAGATGTGCAACGGATGGTCCAGATCAACTTAGTCTTTGAATGGACGATCTAGAGCCCTCCAAGCTTGATCCAACGGTTGATTTAGCTCCGATTGGAATGAAACTTTCAGATCTTGATCAGGATGCTCGATCAATCCTAACCCTAGCTCGGATTGCTTCAGATCGTCCCGGATGGCTCAGATCTAGCCGCTTCTGAATCGGACGGCCCGGATTAATCGTAGGCTTGATAATTCGATCCGGTTCCACTTCCGACTCAAGTTTGACTCAGTATGCCCTAGATCCTTGAACCTTTGATGCCTACAAAAATAGATCCAAAATTTAGTGGCCAAATAATCCAATTTAATGCAAATTTGCAATTTAGTCCAAAATAAGAGAAAGTTCTAAAACCTAGGGCAATTTCACAATTAATTATTAAAAACATAGGTCAAACATGGATTTTAACAACTCAAATGATCAATAAAATGGAATCTATCACACATGTAGAGATAATCACTATTTGTGAATTCATCACAAATTCTCTCATGCTGTGAATTGTATTGTGGACATTCAGTAAATGAGTTTAAGATCCCAATCAAATACACAGACATGCATACTCAAATAGTGAATATTCATTTATTAAAATAAATGTTTACAATCATAAGGCGATTGCCTTAGGACACTTCTCTCATATTACTAACACGTATTGCTAAACATCAAAAAGGGGGAGATTGTTGGGGCAATCTATGGTTCGGAGTGACCATGTGTTTTGATGTTTGGGCAAAGGGTTTAAGATAGGTTTTTTGGATCGAGAAACACGATAGAGGGGGGTGAATATCGTGAAAATCTTTTCGGATAAGAATAAGAGAAAATACGCAGCGGAAATAAAACAAACACACAAAGAACACAAGTATTTTTACTTGGTTCGGAGTGGCGGTTGGCTCCTACTCCAAGGCCCACGGTCCTTGACCGTTTACTGCGGACAATTCTATAATTGCGCAAAGGTTTACAGATTTTGATACAAGAATATTGCACTAAAAAGAAAGAATACACTTGTCGTTACCGACTCCCAATGTGGATCGTACTTCGGAGCAGAGGGTCATCGTCGGTGCTAGAGTCTCGAGATCAGAGTTTGACAGAGCAGAGCGCTTGAACGAAAAGCTTAGAGGCGTTGGAAAGTTGTGTTGTTGAAGACTCGGGGTCGAGCCCCTTTTATAGTGCTCCTGGGGCGCCTGAGACGTCGGGGGCACCTGACACGTGCCTTCAGATTGGAGAAACCTCATCCGCAGCTCGGTCAATGCTTATCCCCTTCGAATCGGCCTCTGGAGCTGACTGGGGCGCCTGGGACCTCCTGGGCGCCTAGCTTGACTAGGTCTGCTGGCTTCGTGGTTGATTTTTCTTCGACTACCTCTTTGGCTTTGACCTTGGGCGCCCGGGACCTCCCGGGCGCCTAGCCCAGTATAGTTTCGAAGCGATTCTTGCTTTCTTGTGTTTTGGAGTTGACCTTGGGCGCCTGGGACCTCCCGGGCGCCTAGCCCAGCTGTCTGCCCCTCTCCTTTGGGGTGTTCTGAGCTGCAAAAACACACTCCTTCGGTCCCTGCATCCAAGGTTAGTTCCAAAACAACCAAAGCAAGAATATTAGTTAGTATTTACAGCCGTAGCTATCTTGGTTCTGACTTCGGGTCTCCCAAATGGAACCCTAGGTCGAACCAACGTCTACTGTTCCCTCGACGGGGAACACGTCCTCACTTACTCCTCTCAGGAGAGTTTACCTTTTGCCAACCGGCTCCTCCGGTTGGACTTTTGCCCAGCTTTACTCACCAGGTCTTCGTGCCCAGTCTGCGACCAGGACTTAGTGCCCACCTTCCGAGCAGGTCTTCGGTGCCCAGCCCCTTGCTAGGACTTCGTGCCCAGTCCTCGACCAGGACTTCGTGCCCACCTTCCAAGTAGGTCTTCGGTGCCCAACCCCTTGCCAGGACTTCATGCCCAGTCCTCGACCAGGACTTCGTGCCCACCTTCCGAGCAGGTCTTCGGTGCCCAGCCCTTGGCCGGGTCTTAGTGCCCAGTCCACGACCAAGACTTATTGCCCAACCTTATGTCAGGACTTAGTTGTTAGTGATATGAGAGAAGTATCCTAAGGCAATCGCCTTATGATTGTAAACATTTATTTAATAAATGATAATTCACTATTTGAGTATACATGTTTGTGTATTTGATTGGGATCTTAAACTCATCTACTGAATGTCCGCAATACAATTCACAGCATAAGAGAATTTGTGATGGGATCACTACTAGTGATTATCTCTAAATGTGCAAATGTGAAGTATTGAAAGTATCCCTAGTCAATGAATTGATAAAAACGGACACTATCAATTCTGTTGAGACTAGCATGGGTTATTCTCTAATCAGCTGATTCTCACTGGCTGGTGACATTAGGATGTCCGGAGATAAACATGGATGCTAGTTAAGGGAACTAGTTCATTGGAGTGACTAGCTGTAAGACTTCACATGGTTATCTATATAGATATGTCAATGAAGTTCTTACTGCGGCTTAAGTGCGATGTTCCTTTGACTTGCGGTGTTCAAGTCATCTTGGTCATGGAGACTTATACTTTAACATCTTAAGCAAGCATCTCCAAGAAGGTGTGGACCCAGGATGATTGGGTATAAGCCGAAGTGCCCGAAGATGTTTGAACAGCCTACAAAGGATTCACCACTCCTTGCGAGGAGATGTATACCCAGGCCTATCGTCGGATTGTTACTCAAAGCCTCTGGCCAGAGCATATCATGTTTAGAGTACGAGTCTCTAAAATACATGAGAGTAATTAGAAATCCAAAGGACGAGAAAGATATTACTTGGGCTAGGTGTGACGTAGTCAGCCTAGTGGGGACTAACACAAATAGACCGTGTCCTGAACCAAGTGGGTATAAGATGGTGAAGGGAATGGGGCACGATTCATTAGAGCTGCTGAAGGGTTTCGGGATTCTTTCTGAGGTCAACCATTGATCTTTCGATTAATTGGGGGTCATGATGTACTACTAGGTGTCACTCATGATCGTTCCATAATTAGTTAATTATAGACGGCCAACATAAATCGAAAGCCTATTTAGTCACACGCACTACGAGTAATCCGAGAGATTTAAAATGAGTTGAAAATTGGATTTTCCGATCAAGAGAAATAAGTCGAATCTGAATTTATCAGAGGCGCAATGGAAGCTAAAAATGGCTAAGTCTTTTGAAGGCTTATTGGGCGAATTAAATGAGTTTAATTCGCGATCGGTTCGGTTTGAATTGGCCGGCCAAAGAGGGTGTCCACCCTCTTGGTTTGGCCGGCCACTACAAAGGGGATAAACCAATTTAATTGGTTTAATTAATAAAATAAATCTAGCGCGATTTGTTTTATAAATTATGGATAAATAAATTTGTATAAAGAAATTTATATAAATAAATTTATAGAAATTTATTCTTTTTATGGAAATTAAAATGATCCATGGAATGATTTATTTTAATTTTATAAAATCAATTATGAATTGATTTTTTCATAATAAGAAAGTTTATAAATTTCTTATAAAATTTATTCCATAATTAAAGGAGAGAAGTATTTGTTTTATTATAAAGTTAGTTATAATAAAACTAGGCATAACGGAATTATTCATAAGAAAGATTATAAGATAAATTTCTTATGAAAATTAATTCCGTTAATTCCGTTAAGAGAAAGACTTGGCAAGGGAGAAGCAACTATATAAGGAACCAAAGGCAAGCCTTCAATTCCTAATCAATTAATCAAGAGATTAATTGCTCTCTCTCTCTCTCTACATGCCTCTCTCTCTCTAGGGCCGTGCACCCCTCTCTCTCTAGGGCCGGCTCTCTCTCCTCCCCTAGGGCCGGCGCAACTCCCAAGGTGGGCGTGAGCTTCATCCACCAAGACGACCTCGGAGAAGAAGAACCGGATCACATCTCCTTCCTTCTCGGAATTTAGATTCCGTTACTTGGTGGTTAGTTTCCTATCTTTTCTCTTGTTGTTCTAGTTGTGCCTTTAGAGAATCTAGTAGTTCTCGTCGGCACAAAACTCGTGACTTTGCGAAGTCATCCCGAAGAGAACTCGGCGTGGACGCGAATAGAGGCGAAGCTTCCAAGGGACGCTACGGTTGGATCTCGTCCCTTACTTCGAGTTACACGAGATACTTGGTAAATTAGTTTACTTTTCCGCAAAGTTTTATTTTATGATCATGTCCACACACCATAAGGTTGCATGCTAGATACGTGGTTAGAATAATTTGAGAAATTATTTTATGCTAATTCTTCCGCTGCACGTAAAAATTTAGAATTTTACGAACCCGTATCCTTGTCAACATGCACCCGGTCCTAACATTAGTTGCCCAGCCCACGACCAGGACTTCTTGCCTAGTGTTCCTAGGACTTTTCCTGCACACTTGAGTAACATCGTTAGACCATAAATAATACTTAACTTTGAATCATTTGCCAATATCAAAACAAGGTTCGATATGGTGCTTCCTGCACCAACAATCTCCCCCTTTTTGATTTATGGCAATACAATTCAAAGTTAAGTAAAAACTTATAACAGTTAAGAAATGAAGGTAAAAATCAATGAAGTATAGCAGTAATGAACAGAATAAATGTAGATTTGAAAAAAAAAAATCTGTTATTTCTCATACTCCACCTAAAATCCTGAATACTTGTGTTATAAAACACTTAACTTTGACCTTTCCTCCCCCTTTGACATATATCAAAAACATACATGGGCGAACAAGGTTTCTAATAGGGAGTTTTGAGTTTTTGTAAAACTTCTAATTTTTTGACAAAGTGTTTTTCAAAAATGGATTAAAAGCATCAACAAAAACTTTGTACACTTAGACAATTTTCCATTTTGAAAAGTTTTGCAAGCCTAAATTTTGTTAAAAAACTTTTACTTACAAGGCTTTGCAAGAAGAATTCTACTAAAAAATTTACTTAGGCAAGATTTTGAAGCCAAATTTCCCTTAAAAAGTTTCAACTTTGAGAATTAGGAAAAAATTTGTTTACCAAAAAAAATTGCACACTTAGAAGAATTTGTTTGGAAACACTTTAGACATTTTGAAAAACAAAATCTTTAAAAAATTTCTAGACAAGTTTTTCACCAAAAAATTTTACTTAGAAACATTTGTCAAAAATTTTCGAAAGATTTTTGCTCAGACAAATTTTGTTTACTAAAGAAAATTTTACTTAAGAGAAAAACATGTACTCAAAATAATTTTGAAACACTTAGAAATACTTTGAAATTTTTGAAGCACTAGAAATACTTGAAAGCCCTTGAAGTATTTTGACAGAACTTTGAAAGATTAAAAGTACTTAGAAATTTTTGTTTTACTTTTCGAAAATGAGATAAAAGTTTAAATATAAAAAAATTCCTTTTTCTCTTTCTTGCTCTCCCCCTTGGCTATATATCAATAAAGAAATATATTTTGAAATAAGTTTTAAGAAAAAATTATATATCAGAGCCTATGAGTTTTGAAAATATAAAAATACTTAGTATAACTCTTGAAGCATTGCATCAACAAAACTCCACTTTAAAAGGTATTGTGCAATTTAAAAAAATTTATATTTGTAGACATTTTCACTTTGAACAAGATTGAATAAATTGATCTTTGAAACATGTTAGTATTGCACAAAAATATTCGTACTTTGTAAATATTATATTTTGAAAAATATAAGTACTTTTAAACATAATATGCATTTTTGAAAAATATAAGTACTTTTGAATATTAATTTTATTTTGAATACATAATATTTGATTTGGTTTCTTTTCCAGTCTGACACAATCCTAGGAAACCTTGTTAACTACAAGGACATTTCCCTAAGTGTCCTGGAAAATTTTCCAAGGTCAAGTAAGTATTATTTTCAAAAGTATTCTAAAAGGATTTTAAAAGTATTACAAAGTAAAGTAAAATTTTGAAAGTGATGGTATATATATAAGCAAAATGATTTAAAAGGATATTATTTTGAAAGAAAAATTATTTATGTTTTCAAAAGGATTTTAAGAGTGCAGTGCATGAAAACATATAATTTTGAAAATGCTCAATAATTCTTTTAATTTGATCTCCCCCTAAACTTGACCCAGTCCTAGGAAGCTTGTTGACTACAAGCGATCTTCCTTTGAGTTTTAAGGTTTGATTCAAATTATAAGAATTATCTAATAATTTTGAAAAATAATTGTCAGAAATAATTTCTTTCGATTTAGACTCCCCCTAAATTTGACACTTCCTAGGAGTCCTTGTAGATCATGAAGTAGAGTTCCTTTGTGTCTTTAGGGTTTGTCAAAATTAAAAGGGAATCAAGCACAATTCTTAAAATAAATTTTGAAGTATTAACATTTCAAAACAAATGAATATTTGAAAGACATATTTTGAAATGATAGCATAGTTTTCGAAAAACATGAGTGATAGTTTGAAAACATAGTGTTTTTAAACTTCTTTTAATTTGAACTCCCCCTAAACCTGACATAGTCCTAGGTGGCTTGTTGACCACAAGTTAATCCTCCTCTGAGTCTTAGGGTTTGATTCAAACAAAAATAAAAGAGAACCAAAAAAAAATTATTTTGTTTTAATGATTTGAAACATAATTTCTTTCTCCTTTTTGCAAAAGTTAATATTGAGAACTGAAAAGGAGAAATTCAATATTTAAAATGATTTCCCAAAAAAAGAAGTTTGTTTTTTTAAAAAAAAAATTTAAGTCCGAAAAATATATAAATATCAAAGCCTGGACTGTAGATGTTTTTTTTTAAAAAAGCATCCTAAATAATACCTAAGGTGACTTTTACAAGACCAACAAACATAATTTGATTGCCTAAAAGAATTTTTTTGTATAATGGCAAACGAAAGGAATAAATTTCAGGTAAGCGAACAAAAGAGACCTAAGATGATTTGAAATATTAACTCTTAGTTTAAAAAGTTAAATTTAATTTTTGAGGATTTTTAAAATTAATTGAGAGGGTTAAATTTGAATTTTGAAAGTTGCTCAGTTGAATTAAATTAGAATTTTAAAAGTATTTATTAAAGTTTAAATTCTGAAATTTGAAATCGATTCAGTTTGTTGGCCATTTAGTTTAAACCTCGTACACAAAAGAAACACCAAAAATGTACCAAGACTAGGTCTTGGATTACTAGTGCAGGAGAAAAAAAAACTAGCACAAAAAGGTGTTGCACGAATTTCGAGATAAAAATAATAATAAAACAATAAATAATTTTTGACAAATTTTTGAAAATGTTGGCTTTATCAAATCTAATTAATGATGAAAAAGTAAGACTTCAATGTTTGGGAGAAAATTTGCTCGAATTAAGGTAGCACGAATTTTGAGAAAATATATTAAAATAATAGAAAAAAAGTTTATGACAAATTTTCAAAATTGATCATTTTATCAATTCTGACTTATGGTGAAAAAAAAATTCAAAATTGAAAAAGACGTAGAAATATTTTAAACCCACACATAGATATTATTTGAAATAAAAAGCGAAAAAGATTGAGTGGTGTTCCACCAGCCTCGATTAACGATAAAAATTCGATCGAAAAAGAAAAAAACTTCGTAAAAATTCAAAAAACTCCCAAATTGGTGGTTGCACCAAATTTGAGCTACCCCGCTCTGATACCACTAGTTGGATCGAGAAACACGATAGAGGGGGGGCGAATATCGTGAAAATCTTTTCGGATAAGAATAAGAGAAAATACGCAGCGGAAATAAAACAAACACACAAAGAACACAAGTATTTTTACTTGGTTCAGAGTCGCGGTCGGCTCCTACTCCAAGGCCCACGGTCCTTGACCGTTTACTGCTGGCAATTCTATAATCGCGCAAAGGTTTACAGATTTTGATACAAGAATATTGCACTAAAAAGAAAGAATACACTTTTCGTTACCGACGTCCGGTGTGGATCGTACTTTGGAGTAGAGGGTCATCGTCGGCGCTAGAGTCTCGAGATCGGAGTTTGCCGGAGCAGAGCGCTTGAACGAAAAGCTTAGAGGCGTTGGAAAGTTGTGTTGTTGAAGCCTCGGGGTCGAGCCCCTTTTATAGTGCTCCTGGGGCGCCAGAGATGTCGGGGGCGCCTGACACGTGCCTTCAGATCGGAGAAACCTCATCCATTGTAACGCCCCAAAATTTCCATTTTAAGTCCTTAAAGTCCTTAGAACTATTTAAAAATGTTTTAGAAATATTCTAGATATTTTTAGGAATTTTTAGAATATTTTTATGGAATTTTCCGAGTCCGTTTAGTATTTTTAAAAAAAGAGAAACTTTAAAGGGCAGCAGGGGGGTTCGAACTCGCGACCACAGGAGGAGCAAGCCCTTAAGGGCGCGCAAGTGACCGGCTTAGCTAGGGTATCAAGCACAACAAAAGGTGGAGAGAAATAATTTTATAGAGTAGTTACGTTTTTTTTCATGAAGAGGTATTTAAACCCCGCTTAAGTCGCGTGAAACCCTTGGAGGAGAATTTTCGGCTGTGTGCGAGAAGGGGGCGAGGGAGGGGCGGCGAAAACAAAAGGGAACCTAGGTTTTCTTTCCTCCTCTCCTCTCCTAAGGGGCGCCGGCTAAGGGAATCTCAAGGGGGTCGGGGCGTTTCGCTCGTCTCGACGAGAAGAACACGTAGGCGCGGACGGTTCGTAGAGATCTCAAGTTTCACCCGAGCCCTAGTCGTCTAATTTCGGTTGTAAGTCCAAGAAATCAAGGTAAGTACTGCTCACCTGCAGTAAGAGGCGGTTTTCCGCAAGTTTTTCCCCGTTAGAAAGTTAAAAATGAAATTTCCCTTTTGTTTTTGATTTTGCATGAAATTATTATGTTGTTCTTCAGCGTAGTTTATTAGCTTGTGTAGCTAGATTTACAGAGTAAGAACGTTTTATTGTAAGCAGCTTATATAATTTATCAATGTACGAGTTATCTTTATTTTTGAGAGCAGACTTTTTAGAGATGACATAGTTGAGCTCGTAAAGGTCGCTATTAGAGTATATTAATGTGTTAATGTGTACTAATAGCTGTTCGTAAATAAGGTTGGGGTCCAAGAAAATTTATGAGAAAAGAAAAGAGAAGATGAAGATAAGAAAAGAAAAGGCCAAAGCCTTAAGAAATCCCCAAAAGTCAAGACTTAGGGATTTGGGCACACAAGGTGCTCGTGAAAATGCCAAGGCATTCAAGATAAGAAAAAGTAAGTATTTTATTTTCTATGGCCAGTACCCGGCGTCCAAGGGCGTCGTTAAAGAAATCTAGGTGTCCAATTCCAAGGTCTTGGCCCTGGTAGACCAAGGTCTGCTCTATTAGGATTGGTGGCTCGCTACCCCAACCTTTTAGGGAACGCGCATAAGATGGTACTTACGTCTTAAGTAGATCCAAGTGAGTATTATTTTCAAGTATATGCTTTAGCAGAATTTTCTAAAAGTTAAAGAAAGATTTAAAATTAAAGAATTGCTAAAGTTTCAAGCTAAGCCAAGAAAAAGTGAGCTAAGATGTATTAATGCTTGAGTATGCATGTTTTGAGTTATACATGTTTTAGTGTTTCTTTTAAGCATAAAAGTATCTCATGTGATTTCACATTGTTTAAAAAGCATGCTTGCACATTTCGAGATTTTGTGAGCTAGATAGTACTTGCTAAGCTTTATGCTTATTAGTTGCATTTCCTCTTGCTGCAGGTAAGGATAAAGGTAAACAATTCTAAAGGAAGGCGACAAGGCGGTGCTGAGTAACGTGTGTGTGGTGGCTGACCTTGGAGAGGTCCTTGGGACGAGACAGTTTAACTTATTTGAAATGCAATGTTTAAGGTTTCCAAATTCCAAGTTATTGTGTTATGGAGTTTATTAAACATTTATGCTTTGGATAGTTTTATAGGCTCAATTTTGTAGAATGAAGATCCCATGTCATTTCAATTAGTATGCATACTTTTGTGAAAGCACTAGATGAGCAAGGGCATGAGTAGTTTAGCATGTTGATACATTGAATTTTAGACTTATTCTTGAGCTTATTATTCCCTTTTGGACTAAGTCCTAATTGTGCTTAAAATTGCTTGTAAATTCGGTAGAAAAGTAAGATTTACAATCTATCTATTTGATGCATGTGCCAAGATGTTGTTAGATATGCTTAGAAAAGTTGCATTCATATTCCATAATGCTTTAGCAATATTATAGAGCCTTGTGTGATGAGTTTAAATGCATGACTATTAAAGTTAGAATATCATTTTTAGATAGATTTAAATACAAAAAAAAAAAGTAAGAAAGTTCCGCATCTTTAGTCGTGCATTAGAGTCAAGAAGTAGACAAGTAACGGTCCATCTAAGGTAGAGAAGGCGGGTCACTACAGTTGGTATCAGAGCAGTTCCCATTCTCCAGCATCACACACACATCAGCATCAACCTTGCCGTCTTCAAGTAAGAAAGTTTTAAGTTTCAGTTTTTCTATTGCTCCTTTATCTAATTGCAGTATAGAGAAATGCTTAAGTACTTACTCCTATGTGTATAGAACAAGGAAGCATGCTTAATACCTTAGTATCACGAAATCATGTTTAATCCCTAGAATGGATATTAGGTTACTAAGTAAGAAGACAAGTTTATACCTAGAAATGTAGTAGTGATTTTCTTGTTCCTTTATGCATTATTAGATGGCAAGAAGAGGTCGACCTCCTAATGCAAGGAACAGCACTCCAATTCAAGATAACAATGAGCCTGGCACAGAACAGCCAAACCTGATGGCAGTCATTGCTCAAATGCAATCTCAGATTACAGAGCAACAGAAGACCATCGCCACACTGATGGCAAATCAGCACCCAGTGCCCCCTACACCACCCACAGTAGGAGTGGGAACTCCAGTGGTGGCTGAAGTTCCACGAGTCCCACAGGAGACCCCTGCCGTGAACCGAAGATAAGAAGCATACCTCGTCCAGTGGCAGAGGCTGAAACCTGAAAGCTTCTCAGGCACGACTGAGCCCTGGGATGACCAAGCTTGGTTCAAGACTTTAGAGAGCACAATGGAGCTTCTTGACTGGCCAGAAGTCGAGAAGGTCAAATGTGCCTCCTTCTGCCTAACTGGAGATGCTCGTATGTGGTGGGAGTGGGTCAAGAGTAAGAGGATAGTCAACCAGATAAGCGGGATAGATTTCGAGCAAGAGTTCTATGAGGAGTTCTTCCACATACGGGTTACCAACAAGCACTACGAGGACTTCATGGAGTTCAGATAAGGTAACCTACCAGTGGGAGAAGCAGTCGCGAAGTTCAACAGACTAGCTCGCCTCTGCCCAGAGCTAGTCAGCACAGAGAAGGAGCGAGTCAGACTGATGCTCCGCATGCTAAACCCAGAGATAGCACTGAACGTGAACAGCGGGACGCACCGACCCCAGACCAGCGAGGAGTTGGTCAGTAGTGCACTAATCTCAGAGCACTATCTGAATAGCATCAAGGCACAACAAACACAGCAGAAGCCAGTCCTGATTGAGAGCAAGACAACAGGAGGCCAGAAGCCTCCGCCAAATAACCAGAACTGGAAGAACAAGAACCACAAAAGGAAGCAGTGGCCTGGCAGCCAAAAAGGAAACCCAGAGAACAAGCAAGCTAGGTATCCACCTTGTCCTAAGTGTGGGAGGACCCATCCAGGAGCATGCCTTTTAGGTGTAACTGGGTGCTACTCATGTGGACAAGAGGGACACAGATCCAAAGACTGCCCAAACAAGTTTAAGGTACTCCCTCAGCAGTCCGTACAGTATGGAGGCAAGCCTCAGTTACATTACATGCCTACTATACTGGAGGGACCTCAGATCAGTCAGGGAAGGTTGGAAGCAGTACCAGTTTCAACCAATGCCAGAGTCTTTTCCCTCACGAAGGAAGAAGCTGCCAGCGCCTCCACGGTCGTAACAGGTCAAATCGTTATTTTTCAGCATTTAGCTACTACACTGTTTGACACTGGGGCGACCCATTCTTTCGTATCAGTACCTTTTGCTAGTAAGTTACAGGTGCCTGCAGAGAGTTGGGAGTCCAGATTCCTGACAACTCTCCCCTCAGGGGAAATCATGGAATCCACCCAGAGGTTCCGGGCTGTGTCAATCAAGATTTCAGACCGAGAGCTATATGTCGATCTAATAGTCCTTGCGATGCAAGACTTCGACGTCATACTGGGCATGGATTTCCTCAGTAAGTACAGCGCTTCAGTGGACTGTCGCCGGAGGAAGGTGGTTTTCAGTCCAGAAGGAGAACCACCGTTTGAATTTCAAGGAGCCCCAAGGAGGAAGACTCAGAAATTCCTCTCAGCCTTGACAGCCCACCAGATGCTAGAGCAAGGGTGTGCTGGTTTTCTTGCACACGTAGTGGACTCAGAAGCAAAGAAAGAACTCAAGCAGGAGGATGTACGGGTAGTCTGCGAATATCCAGAAGTATTTCCAGAAGAACTACCTGGACTACCTCCCAACAGGGAAGTGGAATTCGAGATCGAGCTAGTACCAGGTACCGGTCCGGTCTCGAAGGCCCCATATCGTATGTCTCCAGCAGAGTTGAAGGAATTACAAGAGCAACTCCAGGAGCTACTAGACAAGGGCTTCATTCGCCCGAGTCATTCACCCTGGGGAGCCCCTGTACTTTTCGTCAAGAAGAAGGATGGGTCTATGCGTCTGTGCATAGACTACAGAGCGCTGAACAAGGTAACCATCAAGAACAAGTACCCCCTTCCTAGAATAGATGATTTGTTTGATCAACTCAAAGGGGCTACGGTGTTCTCGAAGATAGATCTGCGTTCTGGGTATCATCAGCTAAAGGTTAAAGAAAGTGACATCCCCAGGACGGCCTTCAGGACAAGATACGGCCACTACGAATTTGTAGTGATGCCTTTTGGAGTAACCAATGCTCCAGCAGTCTTCATGGAGCTGATGAACCACATCTTCAGGGAGTATCTCGATAAATTCGTCATTGTATTTATTGACGATATTCTCATATACTCACAGACTCCAGAGGACCATGCTACACACTTGAGGATAGTGCTGCAGATCCTTCAGCAGGAGAAGCTCTATGCAAAATTCTCAAAGTGTGAGTTTTGGCTAGATCAGGTGGCCTTCCTAGGTCACATTGTATCCAAAGAAGGCATTCAAGTTGATCCAGCCAAGATAGAAGCAGTCAGCAACTGGTGTAGACCCAAGAATGCCAGTGAAATCAGAAGCTTCTTAGGCCTGGCAGGATATTACAGAAAATTTGTGGAGGACTTTTCCAGAATAGCCTCTCCACTCACAGCCCTGACCAGAAAGAATCAGAAGTTTGAGTGGTCAGATAAATGCGAGCACAGCTTCCTAGAACTGAAGAAAAGATTGACTAGTGCTCCCATCCTGACTGTTCCAGAGAGTGACAAGGCCTTTGACATCTACAGTGATGCATCCAAGATGGGCCTTGGAGCTGTCCTCATGCAAGATGGTAAAGTAATAGCATATGCCTCCAGACAGCTCAAGGACTATGAGAAGAATTACCCTACTCATGACCTTGAGCTAGCAGCTGTGGTTTTCGCACTGAAGCTCTGGAGACACTACCTGTATGGAGTGCAGTGCAGAATCTTCACAGACCATCAGAGTTTGAAGTACTTCTTCACTCAGAAGGATCTGAATATGAGGCAGCGCAGGTGGCTAGAGTTGGTCAAAGATTATGACTGTGAAATCCTCTACCACCCAGGTAAAGCTAATAAAGTGGCAGATGCACTGAGCAGAAAATCCTGTGCAGCACTGATGTCCCTATCATCACTGTCTCTACCACTTCAGAAAGAAATAAAGGATTTTGGAGTCGAGGTAATAATTGGGCAACTTTCTGCATTGACTCTAGAGTCAACCCTGCTTGCTGATATACAAAGAAAGCAAAGTCAAGACCCAGAGATCCAGAAGATCAAGCAGGAGATCCAAGAGGCAAAAAATTCAGAGTTTCGAGTATCAGATAGTGACATCCTCTATCTTGGAGACCGCCTTTGCGTCCCCAATGATGAGGAACTAAGAAAGAATATTTTAGAAGAAGCCCACAGTACCCCGTACTCTATGCATCCTGGTTCTACCAAGATGTACCAAGATTTAAAGAA
>JAGFNQ010003819.1:32122-78127 GCA_024364735.1 Boesenbergia rotunda | reverse complement strand
GCTGGGTTGACTGGATTGAAATTTTCCTAAATAGTCTTTGGTGTTTAGGATATGGACTTTGCACCCAACACCCTTAGGTAATGTAAATTTGGTAGTCTATGGTAGTATAATTCATAGGGGTTTTGTTGTGTTGCTTGTTAATTAACACCCTATTTTGGATGTAACAGGCTGTACTAATTGCTTCTGACCAAAATTGGTTTGCTAGATTAAATTCGTTGAGCATAGCCCTAGCGGCTTCTTGTAAGGTTCTATTCCTTTGCTCAACTATCCCATTTTGTTGGGGGGTTCTAGGACATGAAAATTCATGTAAATATCCATTTATTTTACAGAATTCTTCGAATCGTTGATTCTCAAATTCTCCCCCGTGATCACTCCTAAGTCTTTTTATTTTAGTGTCGTTTTGATTTTCAATTAGTTTACAGAATTCATTGAATAGGTTTAGGGTTACATCTTTGGTTTTTAGGAACCTAACCCAGGTAAACCTAGAGTAATCATCAACTATTACTAAGCAGTATCGGTTCCCGCTTAGTGACTTGGCTCCATGTGAATCAAATAAGTCAAGGTGTAGGAGCTCAAGTGTGGTTTGAGTTAAGTTAGATTGAATAAGTTTGTGATTGGATTTGGTTTGTTTGCCTTGATTACATGATTCACATATTAGGTTTTCATTATTTTTGATTTTGGGGATACCTTTGATTAAGCCCAGTTGGGTAATTTTTGATATAGTTCTTACATTGGTATGACCCAATCTCCTATGCCAGAGGTTTGTTCTAATTGTGTTAACATACATTTAGGTATAATGGGAAGATTTATAGTGTATACATTGTTTTTCCTAGTGCCCTTAAGTATGATTTCTGAGTCTTGTTCATTTCTAATCAGGCAGTTAGAATTATTGAAAGTAACTATATACCCAGAATCACATAACTGACTTATGCTAAGTAAGTTAAAATTAAAGTTTTCAACCAATAGAACTTTCTTAATAATGAAATCAGATTTAAGCTCAATATTACCTGACCCAATTACCTTGAGTGTAACATTATTGCCAAATGCCACTGAGCCTAGGTTTTTGAGTTTGAGCTTGGTGAACTTCAATTTATCTCCAGTCATGTGTCTGGAGCAACCGCTATCCAACATCCATTGGTCCAAATCTTTATGTTCCTACGCATAAAGAGTTTTCTTGATTTGGATCCAATTAGAATCAGGAATAGCTTAAATTGAGTTTCACTGCCTAGTCTGTCTCACCCAATCTAGGGTTTTCAATCATGTTAACCTTATAGGTTTTGTGAGACAGTTTTTGATTAGAAGTTATTTTGAAAAAGTTTGATTAATTTTGAAAACAATTAAATTTATGTTTGAATCTATAAATAACTGAAATTTTGTGTTAGATTCGAATTTAACAAAAATTAATTTGAATTTGAAATTCAAAAATTGGCTTCCAGGTCTTGGCGAGGCACTAGGCATTCTTTGGCCGAAGCTTTATGGGATCATCCACCCTTTCCTTGACAAAGCCTTTTAATGAAATTTCATTTTCAAAATCAATTTCTGAAAAATTTCTGGTCTAACTAGTTTGGGTTTTAGATCGGTAGCTTCGGTCAGTTCCGCCAGTCTAAAGAGACCAAGTGAACTTGATCTTATTAGAATTGGTTTCCCCAACGTACTATCATCTCACCTCTACCCAATACTATGTTGTCAAATTTCAGCTAAGTTTGTTAAGTCCTTAACTAACCTAAGTCTAAGCATGGTATATTGCAGAAATTAAATAAACAATCAAACAATCAATTTAAATCAATAATGACAAGTTTATCTAATAATAAAAATGGTTTTCAGTTTGGCTCCCCCTGGACTAAAGCCACGGTGATGGTTAGGCAAGATGTGAATCTTGTCCTTGGGGATCCAATACTGATTTGATCCAGTAGGTTGGTTCAGGCATAGTTTAGGTACCCATGCCTGAATTTTGCCTCTGGACTGATTCAGTACAGACAAATATGATCTTTGTCGGGATTTGGTTCGGTAGCCAAGTCCAGATCGATTTAGAACTGATTTCTGTTTTCCAAGGATCATGTCAAGACCCTTGGAACCAGATGTAAATCATTCTAAAGCTGTTCTAAATTCCTTAACCTGAGTTTTCAGGGAGGAGTTCTGCTTTTCAAGTTTTTCAACTTGAATAGAAGTTCCTTCCTGAACCTTCTCGGTTAAGGGTTTAGAGTCAGCTCCCTCTTTCAGGAGTTTTACTTCCTGTCGGAGGGATTCGACCCAGAGTTTGGCTTTTGCCAAATCACGAGAAAGAAAAGAAATCAATTCAGTTAACTGTAATCTATTAAAACCAGTTACCTTAATTTCTCCGTCCTCCGTGAAGGTCAGCTCCCCGTCCTCTTGTTCTGATTCTGACTCTGTCTCGACTTTATCTGAGACGGTCAGAGCTAGGAGGTTGGACTGAGGTGCCTCTTCTTCTTCTTCTGAGGAAGACTCGTCCCAGGTTGCTTGTAGCGCCTTCTTTCTTCTCGGCTTCTTCGTCTCCTTTAGGTTAGGACACTCTGACTTGTAGTGGCCCTTTTTCTTGCACTCATAGTAGGTCACATTGGACTTGTTTGCTGGTTCAGTTGGTTCGTCCTTTCTTCGGCCGGTTTTTCGTTTGTTGGTTTGGTTCTTCAGCTCCTTGTAGTAGCTTCGAGCGAGCCAGACCAGCTTAGTTTGATCTTTATCTTCTTCTTCTGAATCTGAGTCTGAGTTAGGTTCGGTTTCAGGTTCAGGCTTCTTCTTTGTTGTTCTTCCAGTCTTGCCTGCAAGAAAAGCAATATCTTTCTCAACCATATTGGTGTTAGTTTGTTCGTGCAGTTCTAGTTCAGAGAATAATTCGTCTAATTTTATTTTAGAAAGATCCCTAGAGACCTTGTATGCATCTACCATAGATGCCCACAAGGTGTTTCTAGGGAAGGCGTTTAGAGCATACCTTATTAGGTCACGGTTTTCGACCTTGTGACCTATTGTGTGAAGACCGTTCATTACCTCTTGGATCCGTGCGTGGAGTTGGGCTGCTGATTCGTTGTCCGCCATTTTGATAGTGTATAATTTGTTTAGTAGCAGATCCCGCTTGCTGATCCGAGTATCTGAAGTCCCTTCGTGCAGCTCGATCAGTTTTGTCCATAGCTCCTTTGCACTATTGAAGGGGCCTACGCGGTTCAGCTCTTCTTTTGTCAGCCCGCATTGTAGGGTTTGCGTTGCTTTTGCGTCGGCTTCTATCTTGCGCTTTAGAGTGTTGTCCCACTCCGAGTAGCTTTGTGGAAGCCCTTCTGCATTTCGGGGGATCTCCAGACCGGACTGGATAATGATCCACATGTCCACCTGAGTTTTCAGGTGGACCTCCATGCGACTTTTCCAGTAGGAAAAGTCTTCTCTACTGAAGAGTGGAGGTCTAGCGGTGCTGAATCCCTCTTGCATAGACATTTGTTCTGAAAAAGAAAAGCTAAAAGAGATTTGCCAAGACTTGGTCTTGGATTAGTAGTGCTGGATAAATTAAAGACAAGGGGTGTTGCACCAACCTTGCCAAAGAAAACGAATGAAAATTTTTCTTCGAAGAATTCGTAAGATAAAGAAAATAAAATGATAAAATTAAAAAGAAATCCGAAAAGAAATTTTCAAGCTGGTGGTTGCACCAAGTTTGAATTCCCCGCTCTGATATCACTTGTTGGATCGAGAAGCCCGATAGAGAGGGGGGGGTGAATATCGGAAAACATTCGGATTTTAAGTAAGAGTAAGTACGCAGCGGAAATAAAATAAACAGCACACAGACACCGTCGATTTACTTGGTTCGGAGCCTGTGTCGACTCCTACTCCAAGGCCCACGGTCGTTGACCGTTTACTTTGGGCAATTCTATATACGCGCAAAATTGTTTACAAAGATTTGATTACAAATAAGTGCAATAAAATAATAATATTAAATTTCGATCTTCGTTACCGACGTCCGGAGTGGATTGACTTGCTCGGGGCAGCGGGACGTCGTCGGCTCGAGTTGGAGAGTTTCCGGAGCAGAGCAAGAGCGTAGAAGATCTTTGAGGCGTTGAAGGAAGTGTTGTTGGAAGCCTGGGGTCGAGGGCCCTTTATATAGGGCTAGGGGGCGCCCGGGACGTCGGGGGCGCCCCCCACGTGGCCTTTGATCCGCACAGATCTCGGTCAGCGTCTATCCTCTGGATGCGCTTTGACCGGGGCGCCCGAAGCGCTCGGGGCGCCCGCATTGACCGGGTCAAAGTTCTATCTTCTTGGCTTCGATGGCTTCTTGGTTCGAAGTAAGCGCATGGGGGCGCCCGCAGCGCAGGGGGCACCCGGGAGCACGGGGGCGCCCCGCCCAGCAGCCTTTCGAACCCTTCTTCTTTTGATGTGTTTTGTATGTACCTTGGGGGCGCCCGGGACACTCCGGGCGCCCTGGTCAGCAGTTGCCTCACTCCTTTGAGGCACTCTGAGCTGCAGACTCACGTTCCTTCGGTCCTGCATCCAGGGTTAGTCCAAAACACAATAATAAAATAAATTATTAGTTTTATACAGCCTTAGCTGTCTTGGTTCTGACTTTGGTCTCCAAAATGGAGTCCTAGGTCGAACCGACGCCTACTGTTCCCTCGACGGGGAACGCGTCCTCACCTACTCCTCTCGGGAGAATTTACCTGATGCCAACCTCTCTTTTGGTTGGACTTTTGCCTGACGGTCCTTCGTCAGGGCTTGGATGCCGAGCTGTCCTTCGCCCGGTGCCTAACATTCCTTCGCTAGGTCTTGGATGCTGGCAGTCCTTCGCCAGTTGCCTAGCAGTCCTTTGCTAGGACTTCCTTTCCTGGCATTCCTTTGCCAGTGCCTAGCAGTCCTTCACTAGGGCTTTTCCTGCACACTTGATTACCTTGTTATAAAACAAGAAAGACTTAACTTTTGACCTATGTTGCCATTATCAAAACACAGGTTTGACTTAGGTGCATTCTGCACCAACAGAACTTCTTGGTTGTCAATCAAGAGCTGGCTTCGAACCCCTAGGCTCAGCAAATCAGTGGAAATCCATTTCTGAAGTTGATTTTTGCTCAATCTGTGCAAGGCTGGAAGTTTTGATCCGATTCACTCTTTCTCAGTTGAATGAGCTGCGATGATGATTTGGGAAGCTTCTGAGACCACTTGAGAACCCCTACAAATGGTTCGGAAGCTTTGAAATGGACTGTGGAAGAGAAACCAATGATCGGACTGAGGAATTGCCGAAACCCTCAAGCAATCCCTGTTCCGGCGCAAATGAGCAGAATTCTTTAAGGAATCGATCCCCAAGGATTCAATTCTCGATCTGGGATGGAGATTGAGGTGGTCACGCCTTCTTGGAAGAGGAATTTTCAAAAACGATGAAGAGAAGATGAAAAACGGCGAAGAACAGTGAAGCTGGGTGAAGACGCGACAAAGGGTAAGCTGCGCAGAAATTTTCCTTAAGTATTAACCAATGGACGGCTCAGATCGATTTGAGGAAATCCAACGGCCGATCTTGCTCTGATTTGAGCCAAACTTTGATGATGGTGATCTGGGGTCAGGATCTGACTCGTGGTAGCTCGGATCCTCCAGATGTGCAACGGATGGTCCAGATCAACTTAGTCTTTGAATGGACGATCTAGAGCCCTCCAAGCTTGATCCAGCGGTTGATTTAGCTCCGATTGGAATTAAACTTTCAGATCATGATCAGGATGCTCGATTAACCCTAACCCTAGCTCGGATTCCTTCAGATCGTCCCGGATGGCTCAGATCTAGCCGCTTCTGAATCGGACGGCCTGGATTAATCGTAGGCTTGATAATTCGATCCGGTTCCACTTCCGACTCAAGTTTGACCCAGTATGCCCTAGGTCCTTGATCCTTTGATGCCTACAAAAATAGATCCAAAATTTAGTAGCCAAATAATCCAATTCAATGTAAATTTGCAATTAAGTCCAAAATAAGAGAAAGTTCTAAAACCTAGGGCAATTTCACAATTAATCATTAAAAACATAGGTTAAACATGGATTTTAACAACTCAAATGATCAATAAAATGGAATCTATCAACTCCCCCACACTTAACCTTGAGCGTCTCGCGAAAACAGTAAATATGTATCCCCTAGATTTACTTAAGCATAATTAGAAACAAATGAAAAGAAATTACCTAAGGTTGTCAATTCTCATAAATCTAAGCCATATGGATTAGTATCTTGTCCTTAAATCAACAACTTAGCCTTTTCATCCATCATGAGTCATTGAGATGAATCTAACTCATAGCCTTTCAAGGAAAATTTTTGGTGGCTCTCTCCTTAAATTCTAACTTAATGATGGAAGTGGAGCTCACTCAAACACACATGCTTCTTGCATTTCCATAGGCTTGTTTATTATCTACTCTCCACCATTAATCATGAATAGGATCAAAAACTATAAAAACAATTGAAAAACATAGGAAATGGTAAGAAGCGGAATAAAAACCAAGGAAATGGAAAATTTGATAAAGTGGAAAACTTGAGTGCTTGAGGATATTTTTGATGCTCTTTGCTTCTCTTATCAGTCCCCTAGTGAATTCCAAAGTTTGATGGAGTCAGACTTAATTAATTTCTTTGCTTTGGATGAAAAACTCTTCCTTAGTCTAATGTGCCAAGTCTCCTCCTTGCGTGCCACTTTGCTTGCTTCCCTCTTTTCTCATATTTTTTTTTCTTTCTTTCTTTCTCTCTAGTAAGGTCACAATGTATTGGAGCAAGGCTTAAATCCAGATGAGGGAAACTCAACTGATCAGCAATTCGCAAGTTGGCACAAAACTACCTTAATAACTGAAACTTGTGAGCTGAACTTGTGAGCTGAAACTTGCCTTGAACATTTCTGAATTAAATCAGTTTCTCACTGTTTGTTTCGAGTTTCAGCTCCATGGCATCCATTTCCATTCTCTGATTCCTTCAAGCACTTAGCATCAAGTGGTACTTGCTTCAAATGACAGTGGAAACTTCAAGTGTTCCACTCAAATTCAATTCTGCTCACGAATCGAATTTCAGCCAAGCCACTTTCTTCATTTGCTATTTTCTTCAGCAGTTTCTAGCATCCATTGGTTCTTCTTGTATCCGAAATTGAATGTGCACCTTCAACTTCAGATACATTTTACCCTAATATCCTGATTTAACAGATGTAATACTCAGCAGCTACAATTGGAATGCAATTCAGATTTTTGGGCAGTTTCAGCAATTCTTCTCAGCTCAATTCAGACTTTAAACTTCATCAGATTATACAGCTACACGAAACTGTCTTCACTGCATTTGATCAGCATAATTCTTGCATTTCCTTTCCTTTCACTTCATTCGTGTGCTTCATTTCTTATTTTACAGCTTTGAAAAATTAAATCCAGCCTCAAGTTGATACAATCTACTTGCAAGGAAACATTCCAATTGGACTTGTTTCTTTTTCAGCTTTGCATTCTCAGCTCACCCTTCCCAATCTTGCTTCATTTCAGAAATTTTCATGCTGTCAAATGGTTGTTCTGAATCCTTGTCAGCTTTCCTTGATGCAATTCAGATTATTTTCAGCTTCTCCAAATTCAAGTCTCGACAGCAACCTTCCATGCAGTTCAGATTTCTTCAGCCTTCTTACCATTTTCTGCACACTTTGTTTTTCACTCAACTTGCTGCACCGAATCAATTAGTTCCATCTTCAACTCTTCAACTTTTCACTCTAGAATTGTGAGGTTATTCATCCTTGCATCCTCTAATTCAGTTCTAGCTCAGATCAGACTGTTTCTGATCCAAATCTGTCTTGGATCAGATTTGGTACAAACTCCCATTTTGGCTCAGATTTTATGCCATTTCCTTTCTTCATTTCAGAATTTTCTTCATCTCAATTGGCATCTAGAATTCAGAATTCAGTTATGTTGTGGCCAGCAGTCTTGCAGCTTCCATGTCATTTCAGCAGCTCCCGAATGCAGCACTCTGCAGCACCAATGCAATACAGTTCAGATTTGGGCAGTTTCAGATGCAAGTTTAGCTCAGCTTCTTCTCAGCTTTAATTCCCACTCATCAGCCCTTCAATTCAGCTTTTCTTCAGGTTAGCTACAGATTCCAGCACTCGGCACCTTCTATGCATTGTTTCAGTTCAGAATGTTGAAGGTCTGCTAGAATTCTTTGGATCAATTTCTGCCTTGGGTCTCAGCAGATTTTAACTTGAAGTTCACTTCCTTGGATCTTCACATGATGATTAAGAATTTCCAATTGTTTTCAATCCTTGCACTTTATCTTGATACAAAACTTTTTTCTTTTTTTTTTCTTTTCAAATGCTTCCTTGATACAAAAATTTTTTCAAAACACTAATCACCTAATCACTCCCCCACACTTAAATCTTTGTCCGTCTCGGGCAAAATAGCATCAAAGAAAACATCCCAAGCAAACAAATCCATAGAAAAATTGGGGTTAGAATTAGGAATAAGGAAAGACAAATAGAATAGAATAGGCAAATTAATGTGGAAAGGTGAATAAAATGATTAGTCCCTATAGATGTGATCCAACCATTGAAATATGATTTTGAAAGAACCTAAGCAAGTTCTAGAATACAATAACATATGTGTATCACAAAATAAGGCTAATCTCACTAGGTAAAAATAATCCATCTCAAATCCTCAATTAAGAATCTAAAGCAAAACCATACTCAAGCATCCAAGATTTCATCCATGAACTCAAATCCTAAGTCTCGACAACCAAATTTAATTTATTTTCCAAAAGATTCTAAAATGCTATAGAGATAACCTAAGGGATACATTTATTCCTAATCATGCAAGAAAAAGTGTCCAAAGGAAATAACATGGTATTTACAATGACTTTTATTCATGTTACTCTACTCACGTGTTTATTAGCAAGAACTCATTTTAAGAGTGAAAACATACAATAACGGAAAAGGCAACAAAGATCAAACTCCCTTTTATTTCTGGCGGTCGGAGTCTGTCAAGAAATAGCCTCCACCGTGGTAGTGGAGGAGTCTGGGTGTGCGAAAGAGCTTCTTCCATTTCTTCAACTTTACAGTGCATCGCTCCCCCACACTTAGACTTTACAGCAACTCCCTCTTTATTCTTTTTCGGACACATTCTAGGAGGTTTGAGTCTGTTCAGATAAAGCTCCCACTCCAGAAGTCTTCTGGACCCTGCAAAACCATGTAATACCCCTCTCAAGCGTGCAGGGTAGGAAAGAAAAGAAATAATATCAGTCTTTGCAGAAAATGTATCAAAAAAATGTATCACATCCAATAAAATCAATTTTAGGCAGCTCAAAAAAATTGTCACAATGAATTCCTACCCAAGATGCATCAAGAAACTTATCATACTCAATGAAATCTATTTTGGATAATTCAATGAAATTTTCACACTTATTTTCCACACATGATATATCAAGAATTCTATCGCAACCAATAAAATCAATTTTTGGTACCTCCATTGATGTTTCCAAAAAAGTAAAAGAAATACTTACCTGATCGCGCTGAAAAATACCTGGAGGTTCCACAATGATAGATGTGTCCATAGCTCCCTCCGGGTCAAGTATTGGTTCCATATCAGGTTCAAGTTCTAGTAGGCACTCAACTGGAATAAGTGATCCTTGGGGCTTTGTGCAATCCCCTACACTTTGCGGAAATGGTGGTGGTCCCTGGGGCTCTGTGTAATCCCCTACACCTAGAAAAAACTCTCCAACTGGAAGTGTGTCTGAAATATCTTCTGAAAATTCCTCCGTCTCAGCAGTAAATAACCTCTCAGCCTCCTCTGAATACATAGCTCCTCCAGAAAAATCGGGTAAAAATCCCTCAGCCTCTAACTCTGTCTGCTCCAGCTCATCAAGAATATCCACGCTCCTGATGGAGTGATCCTCCCTCGGATGCTTCATAGTATCGAAAAGGCTAAACTGGACTACTGTGTCTCCCACCTCCATCGAGAGTGTGTCAGCATAAACATCAATCTTTGTTTTGGCAGTCTTTAGAAAAGGCCTCCCAAGGATGAGTGGGGATCTGCGTGCAAGATACTCTCTCTCCATGTCTAGAATGTAGAAGTCCGCAGGGAAAATCAACTCTTTCACTTTAACCAACACATCTTCAATAACTCCCGCTGGCCGGGTCTGGCTCCTGTCTGCTAGCTGTATCACAACTCCAGTGGGCTGTAGAGGACCAATGCCAAGCATCTGGAAGACTGTCCTGGGCATGACATTAATAGAAGCTCCTAAATCAAGCATAGCATCATGTAGCGTGGTGATCCCTATCTCACAAGATACAGTGAACATGCCAGGGTCTTCACATTTCTGAGGGATGGCATGGATAAGTGATGAAACATTCTTCCCCATGCTGACTAACTCATTTTCCTTAAGCTTCTTCTTATGAATACAAAGATCTTTCAAAAATTTTGCGTACTTAGGAACCTGTTTAATCATCGTCAGCAATGGTACATTAATTTCAACTTTACTAAAAAGTTTCACCAGCTCATTGTACTCTTTTGCTTTCTCCTCCTCCACGTGTCTTTTGGTTGGTGTTCTCCCCTGTGGAAAAGGCAAGGGCACTCTAAATTCATCGTCCTTGGCCGGAGGTGGAGATGCTGAATTCTGCCCTGCTGTCCCATGCGATGTAGTGGCTGTCCCTTGCGTCTCGGCACTGATTTCTTCTCCGTTTTTCACCAAATTTGGAGGGTTGCTTGAGGAAAGGGTTGGGAACGGGCTAGGGTTGGAATCAGCTGAATTTGAGCTCATTTCATTGCTGTTTGGGGCTGAAATTGGAATTGCTGTCCGGTTTCCTGAAAATTCTGCTCTTGGACTCCTTGGAGATGAGGTGACCTTCCCACTCCTCAAATATATAGCACTCACATTTCCTTTAGGATTCGGAACAGTTTGGGAAGGTAGTTGACTTGATCCTTGAGCTTGATTCTGATTGAGCCCACTAGCCAATTGACCCATTTGCCTCTCAAGGTTTTGAATATGTTGTTGTTGCATCATTTGTTGAAACATATCCTCAACCCTCTGTTGGGGCACATTTCCTCCACTTGAATTCCCATAACCTCCTTGGTTAGCAAAGCTCCTTGATTGATTTTGAAAGGATGAAGTAGGCTGAAAATTTTGAGCTTGCTGTGATCCTTGAAAACATGGATTTTGGGGCTGATAAGAGGACTGATTGGGCTGTTGATAGGGCTGATTAAATGGCTGATGAGAGGGCTGATATGCTGGGAAATTTTGCTGAGAAATGTAGCATTGAAAGTTCTGATTTTGAGCTGGAAAATTAGGTGGCAAGGGCTGAAAATTTTGACCTTGAAACCCTTGGTTGTAGGGCTGAAAATTCTGATTCATAGGTTGTGATGGCTGAAAATTTTGTTGATTTGGAGCTTGGAAAGCTGGGAATGATTGAAAGCCTTGCTGCCCTTGATAAGGTTGCTGGAATTGAGGTTCAAATGCCTGGAATTGTTGCTGAAAATGTTGGGAATTAGGCTAAAACGGAGGCTGAACACTTGGGTTTGATGGCTGAAATTGTTGCTGATTGATCTGAGTTTGCTGTGACTGCTGGAAGTTCGGTTGTTGCTGCTGTGAGGACTGAGTTTGAGGGTCTTGCTGATAGAAAGTGTTCCCATACCTCAAGTTAGGATGATTCCTCCAACCGGGGTTGTAAGTAGAGGAATAGGGATTGTTTCTTGCTAGAAATTGTCCTCTCACTAGTGCTGCTACTGTCTCATCCTGTTGGAGGGTAGGGCATGAGTCTGAAGTGTGCTCTAGACTAGAGCAAATGCCACACACACTTATCGCTTGACTAGAGGGTGGAGGTACTGAAGGAGTCGAACTAAGTCTTTCCATTTTTAATTCCATTTGCTTAAAAGCTGAGGTGAGCTCCATCAATGCATTCTTAACCTCCTTATGATCAGTAGGAACTCCCTGAATTTCACCCACTCCTCTGGTGGTCAAGGCTCTACTTCCAAATTGTTGGGAATTCTCAGCCATACTAGAAATTAGCTCCCTAGCTTGAATTGACGTTTTGTTCACTAGGGCCCCTCCAGCTGCAGCATCAATCAAAACCCTATCCATCTATAAGAGTCCCTCATAAAAGTATTGAATCAACAATTGCTCACTGATCTGATGCTGGGGACAACTTGAACACAGCTTGTTGAATCTCTCCCAGTAATCATACAGTGTCTCGCCCACCACTTGCTGAATCCCACAGATGCTTTTTCTGATTATAGCTGTCTTGGATGCTGGGAAATATTTCTCCAAAAATGCCTTCTTCATAGCAATCCAACTAGACACATGTCCTGTAGGCAAATAATAGAACCAGTCGTTTGCTGCTCCTGTCAGTGTGAAGGGAAAAGCTCTCAGCTTGATGTCTTCTTCAGAAATGTTCTGAGGCTTCATAGTGGAGCATACAACATGAAATTTGTGCAGGTGCCTATTTGGATCCTCCCCAGAAAGTCCCTGAAACTTGGGCAATAAATTGATGAGTCCAGATCTGAGCTCAAAATTCCCCCTAGCTCTGGATAAGCTATGCTGGAGTACTGAAATGCAGCATCAGGCGCTGCGAGCTCCTTCATGGTTCTTTGGTGGTCTGCCATGTCACTGCCTGAGTGAGTGAAAATAGTCTGAATAGGAGGGATATCTGTAGTCTCGGAAAGAATGGCCTGCCTCCTCCTGACTCTGAAAGTCCTCTCAATCTCAGGGTCGAAATCTTCTAAATCATCACCTAAAGACCTGGTCATAAAACAAGACAACTCGCAGTAAAAGTGGATAAAAAGATAAAACAAATAAAATCAAATCAAAAGATATAGCAAATAAGCACAAAAGTAAGTCAAGAATGATATGTAATAAGTGCACAAGCTAAAATCAAACAAATCAACTAGTAGCTCCCCGGCAACGGCGCCAAAAATTTGATAACCCCGAATCTACTAGATTAAATTGTCACGAAAGTTGGGACTATCAGATTTAAATGTGAATGAATAACTGGAAACCCTTTTTACAATCAAAAGTATGAAAATGTAATATAGGGGCCACAGGTCGTCTTTTTCTCGGGGCTAGTTGTCGTGCTTGATTCAAACTTGTAGTTATGTGTCGTTTTTGGGGTTTCAAACAAGTAAATGGATTTTGGTTTGTAATTGAAAATGAAATTGCAATGGAAAAATAGAAACCTTGATTTAATAAACTAAACAAGAAAATTGGCACTAAAAAGCTCAACCAATGTAAAACCAAATCAAAGCACTTACAAAGTTTTTGGCAACTGTTTTCTGATTTCAACACAAAACGAAATGCTATGCAATGAAGTAAAAGCAGTGGTGGGGATTTTCGGAAACAAACAAGCTTGATACAACTACTAACATGCGAAATTAGAACTCAACCAAGCAATTGCAACTCAACTAGCTAAAGTGTTTTTGGAACCCAACCACTGCCAACAAAATTCAGATTTGAGTAAGTGCAAGCTTATTGATTCAAACACAATCTTATACCACAAAATCAAGTTGAAATTCGGATGCAATTGGATCCAAGGGCAGTTAGCACGCAAGGGACACTTCCTTGTGCCAAAAACTAATTCCAAATCAAGATATGAGTGATCTTTCAACTCAACTTTTTAAAACTGATTGGTTCGTTTGTGAAACAAAGGTATTAGGAAAGAACTAAGCAAGATTCTGAAAAGGAATTCAAACTGAAACCAGAACTAACAAAGCAAAAGAAATCAGAAGCAGAGATATGCAGTAATTCAGATTCGATTTTTAGAATTTCAGCTCTAGCTAAACTAAAAACCTGGAATGAATTGCAAGAAATCGAAACTAAGCTCTAAGTTAACTAAGGAAACCTATATCTGACTAAAATGCAGGAATTAACAACTAAGAAACAAGAAATCTGATCTGATACAAATTCAGAAACCGAAAGGAAGAAATCAAGACAGAAATAAACTTGGCACGCTAGCTGAAATTGGCACGCAAAGATTTAAGCTAAAGCAAACTAAAATTTAACTCAATCTATCACTAAACAAGTTCCTAGTTGACTTAACTCGAAGATTAAAATCCTAATTAAGCTAAACAATTCAGAACTTACAAACTAAAACAGCTGAAAACTGGAATTTTGTAGAAACATAACAGAATTGCTCGAAACTGTAAATTACAACTAAACAATTGAAAATTAAGTATCTAAACTACTCCTCAACCCTTCTCCAGCTCAAGAACTTCTTGGTTGTCAATCAAGAGCTGGCTTCGAAACCCTAGGCTCAGCAAATCAGTGGAAATCCATTTCTGAAGTTGATTTTTGCTCAATCTGCGCAAGGCTGGAAGTTTTGATCCGATTCACTCTTTCTCAGTTGAATGAGCTGCGATGATGATTTGGGAAGCTTCTGAGACCACTTGAGAACCCTTACAAATGGTTCGGAAGCTTTGAAATGGACTGTGGAAGAGAAATCATTGATCGGACTAAGGAATTGCCGAAACCATCAAGCAATCCCTGTTCCGGCGCAAATGAGCAGAATTCTTCAAGGAATCGATCCCCAAGGATTCAATTCTCGATCTGGGATGGAGATTGAGGTGGTCACGCCTTCTTGGAAGAGGAATTTTCAAAAATGATGAAGAGAAGATGAAAAACGGCGAAGAACAGTGAAGCTGGGTGAAGACGCGACAAAGGGTAAGCTGCGCAGAAATTTTCCTTAAGTATTAACCAATGGACGGCTCAGATCGATTTGAGGAAATCCAACGGCCGATCTTGCTCTGATTTGAGCCAAACTTTGATGATGGTGATCTGGGGTCAGGATCTGACTCGTGGTAGCTCGGATCCTCCAGATGTGCAACGGATGGTCCAGATCAACTTAGTCTTTGAATGGACGATCTAGAGCCCTCCAAGCTTGATCCAGCGGTTGATTTAGCTCCGATTGGAATGAAACTTTCAGATCTTGATCAAGATGCTCGATCAACCCTAACCCAAGCTCAGATTGCTTCAGATCGTCCCGGATGGCTCAGATCTAGCCGCTTCTGAATCGGACGGCCCGTATTAATCGTAGGCTTGATAATTCGATCCGGTTCCACTTCCAACTCAAGTTTGACCCAGTATGCCCTAGGTCCTTGAACCTTTGATGCCTACAAAATAAGATCCAAAATTTGGTAGCCAAATAATCCAATTTAATGCAAATTTGCAATTAAGTCCAAAATAAGAGAAAGTTCTAAAACCTAGGGCAATTTCACAATTAATCATTAAAAACATAGGTCAAACATGGATTTTAACAACTCAAATGATCAATAAAATGGAATCTATCAACTCCCCCACACTTAACCTTAAGCGTCTCGCGAAAACAGTAAATATGTATCCCTTAGATTTACTTAAGCATAATTAGAAACAAATGAAAAGAAATTACCTAAGGTTGTCAATTCTCATAAATCTAAGCCATATGGATTAGTATCTTGTCCTTAAATCAACAACTTAGCCTTTTCATCCATCATGAGTCATTGAGATGAATCTAACTCATAGCCTTTCAAGGAAAATTTTTGGTGGCTCTCTCCTTAAATTCTAACTTAATGATGGAAGTGGAGCTCACTCAAACACACATGCTTCTTGCATTTCCATAGGCTTGCTTATTATCTACTCTCCACCATTAATCATGAATAGGATCAACAACTATAAAAACAATTGAAAAACATAGGAAATGGTAAGAAGCGGAATAAAAACCAAGGAAATGGAAAATTTGATAAAGTGGAAAACTTGAGTGCTTGAGGATATTTTTGATGCTCTTTGCTTCTCTTATCAGTCCCCTAGTGAATTCCAAAGTTTGATGGAGTCAAACTTAATTAATTTCTTTGCTTTGGATGAAAAACTCTTCCTTAGTCTAATGTGCCAAGTCTCCTCCTTGCGTGCCACTTTGCTTGCTTCCCTCTTTTCTCATATTTTTTTTTTCTTTCTTTCTCTCTAGTAAGGTCACAATGTATTGGAGCAAGGCTTAAATCCAGATGAGGGAAACTCAACTGATCAGCAATTCGCAAGTTGGCACAAAACTACCTTAATAACTGAAACTTGTGAGCTGAACTTGTGAGCTGAAACTTGCCTTGAACATTTCTGAATTAAATCAGTTTCTCACTGTTTGTTTCGAGTTTCAGCTCCATGACATCCATTTCCATTCTCTGATTCCTTCAAGCACTTAGCATCAAGTGGTACTTGCTTCAAATGACAGTGGAAACTTCAAGTGTTCCACTCAAATTCAATTCTGCTCATGAATCGAATTTCAGCCAAGCCACTTTCTTCATTTGCTATTTTCTTCAGTAGTTTCTAGCATCCATTGGTTCTTCTTGTATCCGAAATTGAATGTGCACCTTCAACTTCAGATACATTTTACCCTAATATCCTGATTCAATAGATGTAATACTCAGCAGCTACAATTGGAATGCAATTCAGATTTTTGGGCAGTTTCAGCAATTCTTCTCAGCTCAATTCAGACTTTAAACTTCATCAGATTATACAGCTACACGAAACTGTCTTCACTGCATTTGATCAGCATAATTCTTGCATTTCCTTTCCTTTCACTTCATTCGTGTGCTTCATTTCTTATTTTACAGCTTTGAAAAATTAAATCCAGCCTCAAGTTGATACAATCTACTTGCAAGGAAACATTCTAATTGGACTTGTTTCTTTTTCAGTTTTGCATTCTCAGCTCACCCTTCCCAATCTTGCTTCATTTCAGAAATTTTCATGCTGTCAAATGGTTGTTCTAAATCCTTGTCAGCTTTCCTTGATGCAATTCAGATTATTTTCAGCTTCTCCAAATTCAAGTCTCGACAGCAACCTTCCATGCAGTTCAGATTTCTTCAGCCTTCTTACCATTTTCTGCACACTTTGTTTTTCACTCAACTTGCTGCAACGAATCAATTAGTTCCAGCTTCAACTCTTCAACTTTTCACTCTAGAATTGTGAGGTTATTCATCCTTGCATCCTCTAATTCAGTTCTAGCTCAGATCAGACTGTTTCCGATCCAAATCTGTCTTGGATCAGCTGGGAGTCCCAGCAAAGCCCTGGATCGGTCCGGTGACCAACCAACAAGCCCTGGATCGGTCCGGTGACCGATCACTTTAATTCAAATTGCACTGTCAGACGCTCTGATCGCGTCTGAGCGTATCTGATTCTCTGCACTTAACCTCTAATACGTGATTTTCTGCTTGATATGCTGTTTTAATACTCTGATTGAGCTGCAGGTGACAGGGAAGGATTCAAACACTCAAGGAGAGTCAATGGAGGCCTTTCCTTGGAGCAGGTTTGTCTCTTTGCCATCTCAGGTTGCAACGGCTGGAGCTGCAGACTGGAGATGCTGACTGGAGCTTGGCTGAGGGAAGCTCAGGGTGTCCAGGGAGAGCTCAGTGGCAGCTGGCGTTGGCAGGTGAGCAGCTGGAGGCTGCAGTGAGATGGTGTCACCTGGGTTCAGTGGAGAAACAAAAGGAGCGTAGCGGAGAGGAGAAGCAAGAGTTCGTGAATCAACTTCTGGCTTGAGTTCTTGCTGCGCGTTTGCTTTCTCCACACTTTGCTTGTGTGTTCTGGAGTTCCATCATCTTGAGCAAGCAACTACAATCTGTGAAGCAACCATCCCTTACTTGAGCGCTTGGAGGAAGGAACAAGAGGCTTGGTGAGTCCATCAGCGAGAAGACACGAAGACAGGGTTCTTGCGTGATATCGTCGCTGAGTGGAGCTCGGAAGAAGCTTGCTGTGTTCTTGTCTGTGCTAAGTGCTAAGTAAGATCTTTCTTGTGTTTTATTGTGCTTAAAACTATATCTTTGTTGAAACGCTGTGGAGAGGTTACTCCACCGAGAAGGAGGTTGCATTTTATCCGGTGTTCACCGGGGCTTCATTTGCCGACGATCAAGGGATCGCCTGTAGGACCGGTGCCGTCGATCGAGGGGGGGGTGAATATCGATCGTAAATCATTCGTTGAAAACTTCGTATGACTTTTGTTCGTTCTAGACTTAGAGCGTTAGCGCAGCGGAAAATAGAAAAATAAAGAACAGAACAAAACACAGATTACTCGCGGGATTTATTTACTTGGTTCCCGACCCCCCTGGGTCAGTACGTCCAAGGCCTATGTACTCGGGGTGAGTCCACTATTGGTCTCCTTTCGGGAATTTTCGGAGGTGGAGAAAACCCGTCTTACAGTTGAAATTTACACGCAATAATACAGAAAATTAAGTTCGGAATTAAATAAAAGCAAACCAACAAGACAAAGTCTGAAGCTCGGCCGATCTGGACCTCTGAAGTGCCGCGCACTTCCTCCTGGAGCCTCCCGGTCGTAGAGCCTCGTCTTTAGCGCGTTGTCGTCGGTCAGAATGATCAGAATGGTACTTAGCAGTTGTTGTTGAAGCAGAGGGGTCGAAGCCCCTTTTATAGCAATCCTGCGGGCGCCCTGGATGCTGGGGGCGCCCCGATAAACCCGGTCAAACCTTATCCCCGCGTCGACCATGCCACAGCTGATAAAACCTTTGACCTGGGCACCCCGGACCTCCCGGGCGCCCTCATGAAGGCTTATCTATGTTTTGGACTCGAAACACCAAAAACAGGTTTGAACCCGAACGCCCCGGACGCTCCGGGCACCCCGCTTGACACCTGTTCTGCCTGCTTCACCAAAGACTATTTTTTACACTCTCGCTTGGGCACCCCCAACACTGGGGGCGCCCTGGATGATGGGGGCACCCCCAACACTGGGGGCGCCCTGCTTCAGGGCCTCCAACAAGTTTGCTTTGTCTTCTAATCTTGGTACCTGCAAGATACACAAACACAAAGCACACATACATATAATATTAGCCTTAAGGACTTGGTTCGGACTTCGGATCTCCACGAAACCCTAGGTCGAACCGGCACATGTTCCCATCCTCGAGAACTCGCCCTTCAACTACTCCTTTCAGGAGACGGTTGCCACCCAACCCTTCGGGTGGACTTTTGCTTAGCTTTCGATACTTCCGGACCTCGAGACGCTCAAACCCTAACCTGTCTCCACTCCTGTCCTTAGTCATCGCTCAGCTAAGTTGCTCAGTCCCTTGGACCAAGACTTCATTCCCTAGCAGTCCTTCGCCAGGTGCCTAGCTGTCCTTCGCCAGGTCTTCATTCCCTAGCCGTCCTTCGCCAGGTCTTAAGGTTTCGATACCTACCAGCCCTTCGCTAGGTGCCCAGCGGCCCTTCGCCAGGTCTTAAGGTTTCGATACCTAGCAGCCCTTCGCTAGGTGCCCAGCAGCCCTTCGCCGGGTCTTGGGGTTTCGATGCCTAGGTTAACTAGGGCTTTTCTTCAACTTAGGTTACTTCTCCTTTGCTCCCCTTTGTCTGTTTATTGTATCACTGACTTAAGTGTATTGTCAAGCATTAAAACATTTAAAGGAGAACATCATTGATGCCACTTGCACCAACAATCTCCCCCTTTTTGATGTTTGACAATAACTTAAGTTAGATTGGTTAAAAGGGCTAACTTACTTATCCTTTGGAAAAAAATGATATAAGTTTTAAAACTATATTTTTGATCTTTGGGAGAAATTTTTTCTAACTTAAGCACACCTCTCTCCCTTTGTCATACATCAAAAAAAACTTTTAGAAAAATACTTACACCAACAATGAAAACTCTTAGTTGTTTTTAAAAATACTTAGTGTAAAATTTTTGAAGGCATTGCATTTTGAATGATATATTGCATTTTTTTTTTAAAATGCATAATTTTGAAAAAGATGCTATGTACTTTTTGAAGGATTATGTAATTTTTGAAAAAAAAATTAAGTATTGAATTTTTTTTGAAAGATTATAAGTACCTTTGAAAAATGTATTGAATTTTTTGAAAAATTAAGTATTTTTGGAAAATGCATAATTTTTGAAAGAATGCTATTTTGGAAAATATAAGTATTATGCATATTTTGCAAGTACTAACTATTTTTGAAAAAATGAGACTTTAAAAAATATAAGTAATTTTTGAAACATAATATTTTACTTGACTGGGTTTCTTTTCCAGTCTGACACAATCCTAGGAAACCTTGTTAACCACAAGGACATTTTCCTAAGTGTCCTGGAAATTCTTCAAACTCAAGTAAATATTAACAGAATTTTGCCAAAAAAAAAATGATAGTACTTTTGAAAATATATGCTAGTGGATTTTGAAAAATGTGTGAACTTTTGAAGACCCAATATTTTACTTGACTTGGTTTATCTTCCAGTCTGACACCATCCTGGGAAACCTTGTTGACTACAAGGACATTTCCTAAGTGTCCTGGAAATTCTCCAACCCAAGTAAACATTATTTCAAAAATAATTTCATAAGTCACACAAATTCTAAATAGAATAATAGTATTTTGAAGACTTAGATTTTTAGCAAGATTTTGAAGATATGAAAACATGTTATTAAATAATTCTTTTAATTTGACCTCCCCCTATACTTGACTCAGTCCTGGGAAGCTTGTTGATTACAAGTACTCTTCCTCTGAGTCTTAAGGTTTGATTCAGATTAAAAAGAAATATTTAACAAAAAATGAATAATTACCAAAAATTTTCTGAAATTCTTCTTTTGACTCAGGCTCCCCCTAAATTTGACACATCCTTGGAGTCCTTTTAGATCATGAAGTGGACCTTCCTCTGTGTCTTTAGGGTTTATCAAAATCAAATGAACACCAATTTTCAGGAAGATAGATTTTGAAACCATAATTTAGAAAGAAGATAATTTGGAAAACATATGTGATAGAGATTAAGGTGCAGTTTTCGAAAAATATTTTTAACGAAAAGAACAAAAGACTCCCCCTGCATCCAACACCGTTTGACTCTATCTAAGTGCCTTAAGGAACTTTAGTATTGTCCTAAGAGGCTTGTGTCTAATTGAGTGAGTCAAACAATTTTAAAAGGTATAATTTTTGAAAACATATAATATGTATATTCAATCAGACAAGCATGAATTCCATAAAAACATTATTATGTTGAAGCACTATTTTGAAAATATATTTTTAGGAAAATATTCTAATGATTTTGAAAAACAATTTGAAAAATATTTTTCAATTCATTAGTCCTTAACATCTCACCCATTTTAGATGTATCAATACAACAAGTATGGTTGCTTTATAGGTGTATTGTGAGATGCTTGAATCATTTTTCTTAATTTATTGTTAACCCTAAGATTTAATTGAAGCTTGTGTTAGATTTGAATTTGACAAGAAGTAACTTGAATTTGAATTTCAAAAATTGGCTTCCAGGTCTTGGCGAGGCACTAGGCCTTCTTTGGCCGTAGCCTTATTGGATCATCAACCCTTTCCTTGACAAAGCCTTTTAATGAAATTTCATTTTCAAAATTACTTTTTGAAAAATTCTGGTCTAACTAGTTTGGGTCTTGGATCGGTAGCTTCGGCTAGTTTCACCAGTCTAAAGAGACCCAGTAGATTATACTTGACCATATTAGAATTGGTTTCCCTAACGTATTATCATCTCACCTCCACCCAATACTAGGTTGATCAAGTTTCAATTATTCTTTTTCCTATAGCCGTTCTAAATTATGCATAAATTTAAATATGAATGACATGTCATATTTTTAAAAGAAGTAGCAAATACATGGCATGGCAATTATGCATGAGTCAAACAATTCAAATCATTTTATTTAAGTTTCTAAAAATATATCAAATTCTCGATTTGATACATGTCGTGTGAACCCGCGAATATGCCAACCCACTTTGTCATATTTAATTTTATTAAATTAATTATTACAGTTTGGGTAAAATTTTATTTCAATTTGAGTTTAAGTTATTTAAGATTTTAGTTGGATGCAGGTTAATTAAGAATTAATTGAAGATGAATTAATTAGAAATTAATTGATGTTGAATTAATTGAAGTTTGAATTGATTAAGATTTAAATTTATTTAATTGATTCAATTAAGATTTAATTGAGTTTAATTGATTTAATTAAATTTATTTGACTTAATTTAAGTGTGAATTAATTAAAATTTAATTGAATTAATTTTGAGTTTGAATTAATATTTAATTTATTTGAATTAATTAAATTTTATTTGAATTTAATTTAATTTGAATTTAATTTAATTTAATTTGAATTTAATTTGAATTTAATTAGGATTTAATTTGAATTAAATTTGAATTTAATTAGGATTTAATTTAAATTAATTTGGATTTAATTAGAATTAATTTGGATTTAATTAGGATTTAATTTGAATTAATTTGAATTTAATTAGGATTTAATTTGAATTAATTCGGATTTAATTAGGATTTAATTCGAATTTTAATTAAGATTTAATTCAAATTTAATTAAGATTTAATTTGAATTTAATTAAGATTTAATTTGAATTTAATTAAGATTTAATTTGAATTTGATTAGTTTGAATTGATAAGGTTATAATGATTAATTAATAGTTGTGGATTTAAATTCATTATTTTCATTATTTCGAAAATTTCTTCTTCATTTTTATCCACCTTTTCAAATTTTTCTAACAATTCGGATTTATTTGAACCTTTGTAATTTTTGTTGACTATGACCCTAATCTTAGATAGTTTCATATACTCCTTATCCTCAAAATTATATCTTTTAGTATCCTCAAAATAGGAGGAGTAATTTGGGCCACTAGTTAAGGTTTTGTAATAGTTTTCAAGATTATCTATGATTAGGTTATTATCTAGGAGAATTTTATCTTCAATATTATCTTCAGAATTATCCTCAGATACATCTTTAATATTTTCAAGAAATTCAAAATTAATCTCTAAATTATCCTTAAGATTTTCAGAACTAGTTTTTGGATTATCCTTAAGATTTTCAGAATTAATTTCTGGATTATCCTTAGAATTTTCAAATTTAGGATTATCCTTAAAATTTTTGAATTCAGATCTATCTGAATTAAAATTATCATATTTATCTGGATTAAAATTATCAGATTTATCTGAATTAAAATTATCAGAATTATCTGAATTAAAATTATCAGATTTATCTGAATTAAAATTATTAGATTTATCTGAATTAAAATTATCAGATTTATCTGAATTAAAATTATGACAATTTATTTTAGTAATTGCTAAATTAATGTTCTGAATTAAATAATTAATTTTTGAAATTTTAGTCATGTCTGTATTTTCTAATTTTTCATGCAAAATATTAATTTTACTATGCAGTAAACCTATTTATCAGAAAAATTAACTGAATTATCTAAAGACTGTGCTGGAATTTGTAAAACTTTTGGAACATAAATCTTACGTACCTTCGCCGGACACTTGTTTCTGTAGTGTCCGTATTTTCTGCACTTTGAAGCATTGTACGTGATCTTTGTTTTTCCGGACTCCTGGCGCTGGTGCCCCCTTTGCCGCCGGTGGTGTAGATCGAATCTTACGATTAGGGCACTGATTTTTTAGTGCCCTCTCTCCCTGCATGTGAAACAAATAATATGCAATTTAAAATTAGACATAAAAAATGTACCTGATTCACCCCTGGGCTCCCCCTCAACTCCTGGCGTCGTTGCTCCGTCGGCGGTTAGTCCGGTGAAGAGTGGCTCGGCTCTGATACCAATTGTAGGACCGGTGCCGTCGATAGAGGGGGGTGAATATCGATCGTAAATATTTCGTTGAAAACTTCGTACGACTTTTGTTCATTCTAGACTTAGAGCGTTAGCGCAGCGGAAAATAGAAAAATAAAGAACAGAACAAAACACAGATTACTCGCGGGATTTATTTACTTGGTTGTCAACCCCCCTGGGTCAGTACGTCCAAGGCCTATGTACTCGGCGTGAGTCCACTATTGGTCTCCTTTCCAGAATTTCCGGAGGCGAAGAAAACCCGTCTTACAGTTGAAATTTACACGCAATAATACAGAAAATTAAGTTCGGAATTAAATAAAAGCAAACCAACAAGACAAAGTCTGAAGCTCGGCCGATCTGGACCTCCGAAGTGCCGCGCACTTCCTCCTGGAGCCTCCCAGTCGTAGAGACTCGTCTTTAGCGCGTTGTCGTCGGTCAGAATGATCAGAATGGTACTTAGCAGTTGTTGTTGAAGTAGAGGGGTCGAAGCCCCTTTTATAGCACTCCTGCGGGCGCCCTGGATGCTGGGGGCGCCCCGATAAACCTGATCAAACCTTATCCCCGCGTTGACCTCACCGCAGCTGATAAAACCTTTGACCAGGGTGCCCCGGACCTCCTGGGTGCCCTCATGAAGGCTTATCTGTATTTCAGATTCGAAACAGCAAAAATAGGTTTGAACCCGGGCGCCCCGGACGCTCCGGGCGCCCCGCTTGACACCTGTTCTGCCTGCTTCACCAAAGACTATTTTTTACACTCTCGCTTGGGCGCCCCCAACACTGGGGGCACCCTGGATTATGGGGGCGCCCCCAACACTGGGGGCGCCCTGCTTCAGGGCCTCCAACAGGTTTGCTTTGTCTTCCAATCTTGGTACTTGCAAGATACACAAATACAAAGCACACATACATATAATATTAGCCTTAAGGACTTGATTCGGACTTCGAATCTCCACGAAACCCTAGGACAAACCGGCACAAGTTCCCATCCCCGAGAACTCGCCCTTCACCTACTCCTTTCAAGAGACGGTTGCCACCCAGCCCTTCGGGTGGACTTTTGCTTAGCTTTCGATACTTCCGGACCTCGAGACGCTCAAACCCTGACCTGTTTCTACTCCTGTACTTAGTCATCGCTCAGTTAAGTTGCTCAGTCCCTTGGACCAAGACTTCATTCCCTAGCAGTCCTTCGCCAGGTGCCTAGCTGTCCTTCACTAGGTCTTCATTCCCTAGTCGTCCTTCGCTAAGTGCCTAGCAGTCCTTCACCAGGTCTTCATTCCCTAGCAGTCCTTCGCCAGGTGCCTAGCAGCCCTTCGCTAAGTTTTCTATGCCTAGCAGCCCTTCGCTAGGTCTTAGGGTTTCGATGCCTAGCAGCCCTTCGCTAGGTGCCCAGCGGCCCTTCGCCAGGTCTTAAGGTTTCGATACCTAGCAGCACTTCGCTAGGTGCCCAGCGGCCCTTCGCCAGGTCTTAAGGTTTCGATACCTAGTAGCCCTTCGCTAGGTGCCCAGCAGCCCTTCGCCGGGTCTTGGGGTTTCGATGCCTAGGTTAACTAGAGCTTTTCTTCAACTTAGGTTACTTCTCCTTTGCTCCCCTTTGTCTGTTTATTATCAATGACTTAAGTGTATTGTCAAACATTAAAACATTTAAAGGAGAACATCATTGATGCCACTTGCACCAACATCACACACCTTAAGGGCACGCCAAGGAGTAGGGGCAAGTTATCTCCGAACCTTGTAAACTCTCTTTGTTAGCGATCTTGTTAGTTGTTTTAGTTTGTTTTTGTTTTCTACATTTCTGCACTACTCTATTTTATTGTGCTTCCACTGTGCTACTAACGATTGAAGTGCAGAAAATCGATAAGTGTTAAAGTCCAAGTGTTTGGCTATATTCACCCCCCCCCTCTCTAGCCATCCGAGTTCCAACACCCATGAGTGGCCGTATGGGTAGGTCAGTATGACTGTCGACCTGACTCACCCACAAAGGGGGCCCCTGATCGATAGTGATGCACAGTGCACTATGATGCATGACACTGGTCAAACAACATCCACTATCTAGAGCACCTATATCAACATGATATGCAAGGATCGTAGATAATGCACCATAACCTAAGTCCTAAAGTATATGTATCACATGCAGGTCTAGCATAATCAGTATTAGCAAGACAAATAGAAGAGTTATATCACAATATATTACTCTATTGCTAAACAAAGCATATCAAGCATATATCTATGACTAATCTAAAAGGAAAGTCAGAGATACCCGCCTCAATACGAAGAAGTCCGTGCGACAAGAACCCCCCGTCCAAGAGAATATCTGCGATGAGTGAATCAACTCAATCCCTGCATCAAAACATATACAACTTAACTAATTGTATAATTTATAAATCAGCTAAGATACACACTACTAGTATTGGAATCAACTCCTAACTTCGCATTAACCCAATTCACACTAAGCAAATCTCGAATCTAGACCAAGTCAACCCAAATCTGGATTAATGCTAAACCAATCCAGATTAAGTCGACCCTAATCCACTTTAAGATTACAACTTAATAATTTCTAGTAAAACACAGATCTAACCTCTCCAACCTCTGAGGATCAAAACCCTAAGCCATGAATTCAGAATCTAATCATAAGCACCAAACCTAATCCTCAAGAATCCGATTGCAACATAACAGAACTCCAACAAGCTTGTGATAGCAAACAAAAACTACCATCAGGTCAAATAGCATCCAAACTTCATTCCTCACGGCAGAGTACAAAGTTGCTGCCATAACCTGAAATCAACAGGAAGGAAATCTACACTCCTATCTCAATTACATCCTCAGATCAGTTTCCAAAACCAATCCCAGCTCAAAATCGAACCAATCAAACCAACCATCAATAGAAGGCCCACTGTATTAATCCAGATCAAGAACAGAGATTCAAAAACCCAAATTTCGGATCGAAACCAACGGAGCTAAACTCTGAGAATATCTCACAGTGAATACAACCAAAAAGAAACTGTAAGAACCCCATGAATCGAAGCGATAATCCAAGCAGAAGACCCTAGACTCATCAAGAACTAATCAAGGCAAAAGACGGAGGATAAAGGAGGGATCACAGGTTTAACCCAATAGCTTTAACCACTTAAGCATACACGGTGAAACTACTAATCAAAAGCTACCAACCATCCCTTCACCAAATCTAGATCCAACACAGATTCACAAACCCCGAATCTTACCTAGCTGATGGTCGGCGCCGGTAAGCCTCCTCTACCCCAAATGGAAATGTTAACTCCAACTCCAACTCGCCCGCCGAGCACCCCCAGATCCAACCCTGTCAAAGAGACTTGCAATTCAAGATTCGGGATAGGAACAAGGCTTGCGATCACCTCCATCAAAACTCCATCGCTCAGAAGGTTTGTTCTAAGCGACATATGCTAATCTAACAGATAACATCACAAGGCATCCAAAACTTCATACCTGAATGGAAGCGAGCAAGCCCCCTTTTGCCCTAGATCGCCGACCAGTGGCTGGAATGCACCGCGCCATCAGCCAAGAGAGCAGACGGATCGACTGAACCGGAGTAGAGAACCCCGGCACTCGCATGATCGGAAGTGATGGATTGATCACTAGCGTTGAGCGGTCGCTCTGAAGACCATCAACCAAGAGGGAAAGGCGCGAGTGGAGAGGGAAAAGAGAGAGAACCCTAGATCCGAAGAGGGGAACCGACCACCTCGACCCTCCGATGTCGCCTGTCGTCACACGGGAACTGGTCGCCGGCCTGCGACACTCCGATCGCCCAAGAGATGAAGAACGAAGAGGAAGGAGGGGAAGAGTTGGTCAGGGAAAACGAAGAGCGAAAACTGCCGCAAGGGAAAAGAAACGGAATTAATTATAGTGCTGGCCTTTTGCAAACCCCCCCCCCCTGAACTTGTCCTATTTACTTTACCCCCCTTAATTAAGCCTTTCTTGCCTTTAAGCCCTCTAAGATTCCGTATTTTAACACGTGTGGTAGCATGACCACTACCACACAAAATGCCCAAGAAAAAGAGAGATCAAAAAGCTAGGACATTTGAATAAATTGGAAAATAAGAGGAGCTCAAGTAAAGGTGGAGCTTCAAAGGTAAAAGGAGAGGTAATCCCTAATTTAAAGTTTAATCCAATTTCTAATTCATATATTCTTGTTAGAAATAATGTATATTATTTACCCAAACATAATCATGAATTTAGGTATAATGATAGGAATAGAGTTAACAAGGTAGATAACCTTAGGAAATTATTACCCAAGGCTAGGAAATTGGCACTGCCTGACCTCAAGCATCACAGCCAAGAGGCACAGGGGAGCCAAATTGACATAGCCTCCCCTTGTATTCTTGGTCATGAGAGGCATGACTATGCCAAAATGGCACGACCTGCCCATAGATTTTTTGACAGAGAGTCATTAGGGAGGCATAGTCGTGCCAAGTTAGCACAGCCTACCCTTGGAAGTTTCAGTAGAGAGGCATGGCCTATCCGTGCGAACTTCGATGAAGAGCTTCAGAAAATATCAAATGAGGTAGGTCTTGTTAGATTCATCTTTGGAAGCGCATTTTCGCTTCAAAATGTCTCTACATCATGTCCTATCATGAAAAACAAGGAATGAGTAGACTTTTATACAAAATAGGCTAATTGTGCTAATAAATGATAGAAAGGGATGGAAGCATGTAAATCATAAATAATAAATACATGTGAATGTGCGTCAAATAGTGCCTAAAAATGTATACAATATATGCACATCACACTCCCAGACTTAAACCTTTGATTGTTCTCAAGCAAAAAACCTACAATCTAAAGTCACATTTTGGTATAGTGTATGATAATCCTTGATGAATCATTCTAACTCTATCAACTAATTTCATTTGTGAGCATGATAGTAAAGTTAGTTGTGTGTGGCCAATAGTTCTCCGTGCTCAATGCGATGAATGACCTAAGTTTATCACGTTTCATTCCCAAAGTCTAGTCAAGTCCTCATTTTCTACTTTCCTTGTATTCCTAGCGATAGGTACTTACTTGTTACAAGCTTAGTTCCTCTTTTTCAAACTACCTAAGGTCTCAAAGGCGAGCTTAGAATAAAGAAAAACTTGACATTCATTTCTCCAATAACCTAACTCGGTCTCAAAGGCGTGAATTGTCAATTTTCACTCATGAAACTATTTTCGTATGTCGTTATTTTTTTTGGTGCTTTAAAGGTGTAACACTAACACAAATGCATATATACAAATGAATGCAAATATAGGGATTAAGATTTTTCGAATGAGGTTGCATGATCCGAGATCATCCAATAACCAAATGAAGTTTGAGAAATCACCATGGGATTTTAAGTACTAATCAATGATTCATGACTATTTTCAGAATTATCTACTTTATAAACTTGTCAATATGAATAGAGATCCTAAAATAGGCCATAATACAAATATTTAATGAAAACAATGCTCACTTTATGCTACTAAAAATAGAGAATAGAAATCCACTTAATATGCTAGCACTATGGTGACAACAAAATGAGTCAATAATAAGCATACTAGAATTCTTGCTTAAGAATAAGTTGACAGTAGCAAACTTTCTGATGTAACACGGGTTTTTATGAAAACTAAACTAGCAAACTAGCCCGAACTCAAACTCAATAAACTAGAAACACAACTAAAAAATCAAACTGAACAAAAATATAAGAAATGAAGACAAGAAATAAAATGTAGGAAATGAATATGTGCAAACCCCCTCCCCCCACTTGGATATTTCATTGTCTCAATGAAATCACTCATATAATGGGTGGTGATAAGCAGTAGATCACTTTGGTGAATAATCAAGGAAAACATGCATTTTAAAAAAATCCAGATATTGATAATATTTTTGTATTCTCCATATATGGATAATATTTATAGATTAACTTTATTTGCACATGAATTTAAGCATTATGCTTCGCAACTCTCTTTCATCCTCCCATTCCCTCTTTTGATTTTCCATGAATTTTGTGACTATCTTAAAAAACTCCTCCTCCCTTTTAAAGTGATCTCGTCATACTTGAAATTGTTCATTAGTCATTAACTCTTGATGTTCGATAAGATTTATATTATTTTCATGATCAAAACGAAGTGAGTCCAAAATAGGGCAGAACTCTGAAAAATTAGGGATAGGGTGTTTTTCTAAGGGAATCCAAGTTGGGGGCTCGATTGGAGGGAATGTCATATTATTGGCATTCAATAATAACCAATTTTCCTTGTTACAGACGATGGTTAAGTTCTTGTTTGGAAACTGTATGGGGAAGTTATTTTTCAACATAAGACTAAATCCATCACTGTCTCTACAAATCATACAAATCACCATACAAGATTCAAAGATGATTCTAGGGGCATCTTAATCTTTCCAAATCACAACTTAAGACTAATGTAATATGGATGATTAGTCCTCCCAAAATGATAGGGCTAGTAGAAGATGATTCCTAGTCTCACAAGATGTTTGACGAAATATAGTCCAGTATTTATGCAAAATAATTCACATTTATGCACCATCCCCTCGCTATCACTTCATCCAATGATTGTATGTCTCATGAATAAATGGATGTAACTAAAAAATAGGATTAACAATATGAGAAACTTTAGGATTAGATGATTGAAATATGCAATCGCTACTAAAAAATTTTCATATATCATTCACATAGTAAGGTGTAAATGTTGTTTCCACACGTGGTAAGTCGAAACATGCATTAAAATTGTCAAGAGGCCAATCATAATTTTCATTGAACAAGCGAAATGAGACTCTTCCAACTCCCCCAATATATTGAAATTTAATGGAGCTAAGTAATTCAAGAACAATCCTAGAGTAAGTGGGGTAGTTCATATTTATTAAACCACTCCATCCAATTCTATTAGCTAACCATTCAATGTCATCTCTGAATCTCAAAGTATCTAAAGTATAATGATCTAAGAATCTAGTGCCAACATTAATGGAACTATTGACCAAAGCATTAAAACGACATTCTTGTATCATTCTCAAATATGATATCAAAGTTAGTTTTTATACATTTGAAGGGTACCCTTTGTTTTTTCGGAATCTTCGCTTTTTCATTGTCTTTGCCTTTCCCTTTTGGTATATCCTTCTTTTGAGAGTCGGATCCTTTCTTAAGACACTTCAACATTTCTAATGGGCATAAGAACAAGCCCTAGGGGATTATTTGATGGAGTGAAGAAGGGAGTATTTGTCTCGAGAGGAAGAAAGGGAAAGAGAGGAGAGAGTGTTGAGGTGAAGGTTAGAGAGAAGTGTTGAAAGGATTGAGGAAGTAGGAAGAGGGAGAAGAGAGGTTAGGGAGTGATAAGAAGAGGAAGAGGAGAGGTCGGGGCAGTGGCACGACCATGTGTTAAAGACACAACTGTGCCCTATGTTTTGTAGGAGTGAGTCATCCATGACACAGCCATGTTTGAACCACACGGTCGTGTCGTGTGGTTTTCGACCTTTTTTCACAAAGGGGAGACGACACGGGTCGTGTCTAATAGGTATGACCATGTCTTGGTTTATTCGCCACGTTGACACGGTCGTGTCTAAAAGACACAGCCATGCCATGCAATTGCACTCTAGCTCTAGATTTTAGGCACACCCATGCCCATTCGACATGGCCTAGGCTTGCAAGCTTCGCTCTGGCTGCAGGTGGGAGCCACGTTGACATGTTTGATAAAATAAAGATTACAAGAAATTATAATTCAATTTCCATAAAACCCCATCAAACCAACATATTCCTGAACTCATACATGGTACTTTCAAAAGTCATAACATTAAGCACTCATTCAAATTTGCAAACTCTCATAAGATAAGATACAAGCTACTCTGACTCATACAACTTGTTTGGAACAAGCACACGAATGAAAGAAAAGAATTTTAGTTCCTAGCCAGAAATGAACTTTAAAGAAACTAAGACTTATAGTTGTGCTTCACATTAACGTTGAGGTCATATATATAGTGCAAGTTAACAAATTAGTAAATTGTGGACATAATAAGTAATACCAACAAAATAAACGGGAATTGCAAATTTCAATATAAAAATCTGGAGTTACTGAAAAGTTGGAATTCACATTCCCAAACATTATCATTCCAAACAAAAGGAATTCATTGAAGACAACCACGAGATATTGGAAACGAGTATTGTCATGGATTTTCAAAGTCCAAATTAAGTAGTGATGTACAACTTATTGTGGACAGAACCCTAATAGTTCAGTCACGCTTTGGTTAAATAAAGTTGGAATTTTTAAACTAGAATTAAAAATTTAGACTAATGATCTACTGCTAGAAGATACCACAAGAAAACTAAACAAGGATAAATATATAGTATCACAATGCCAATAACTAAATATAAGATAGCTTATCGAACCGACAGTTACTGTTTCAGTAAGGAATAATTAATGAGAGTCAACCCCTTGATCTAGAAAAAGAAAAACGAGAACAAGAAGGAGAGAGATACCAGATAACTTCGGTCGAAGATGGAACAAAATCCCCTGTCGTCTCACCGCCATTAAGGTCTCCGATGGCCGGTGATGGTTGAGGAAGAACACCCGTCCTGCACCTTTCGTTTCCTTCTTTGGGTTGGGGGCAAAGAGGAGGAACGAAGAAATTATTACAAGTAAAATTATTATGACAAATAAATTTTTTTACTTTACCCCGTGTAATATTCATTTTATTAATTTGACTCCGATATAATGAAGTTGCATATAAATTTAGCTCCTCAAATATACATTATCAGTTGGCAACAGACGATTCATTTCGCCAATCTATCCTAGGCTCAATACAGAGGAGGTAAATTATGAAGATTACTAGCTCGAATACTGTAACTAGTACATGGGGAAGACAGAAACACTAACTTTGTCAGATTTTGACCCCTCATACCTCTGAGATGGCAATACCGCATGTGTTAGAAATCAGTCAACTCCATGGAGACACCCTTAAATATACATTATAATAATAAAGGATAGTCTTGACACATTAATAAAATTACTATTGTGTGATCTTAAAATTTTGTATCCAAGTAACAAAAAGTATGATTGACTTTTCTGGGTGACATTGTATTGACTAAAATTTTATCTTAAAATTATGAGTCTAAGTCACAAAAATAACCTCTTTTATTGCATAATGTGATCTTAAAAGCACGAGTCCAAGCAATAGATATATGATCTGGCTCTTCTCCAGACCTCGCATTGATAGAAACTTTACCTTAAAATTATGACTTTAAGTTAAAAAACCCACTTACAATATAGAAATGCATATAATAAACACATTGCATAGCTCCTTTAAAATGATCAAGTGTAGAATCGGGTAAGTGATGGGTCTCGAAATAGATGTCACGATGTGAGACACAAATTTAGATATTTATAAAACTGAAAACCCGTGCTAGCAAGATAAAGTGTAGAATAGGGGTCTCAGGTCGTATTTTTCTCCAAGGACTAGTTGTGAGTGTTCAAATTAAACTTGCAAGTTATTTGTCGTTAAATGATTTGGGTTTTCGAAATTAACTAGGTTTGTTTACGAATAAGAATGGAAGTAAGATTGAAATGGAATTGACTCAACTGAGTAGAATTAAACTAGGTGTGCAAGAATGAGGCTTAAACCACTAGGAAAATTTAACATAACAATTTAAAGTTGCCAAATTGAAATATGAACTGGTTTCTGTTGGTGCAGAAAGCACCAAAGTCAAACCTGTATTTTGATAATGGCAACAGGGTTCAAAAGTTAAGTCTTACTTGTTATCTAACATATCACTTGAGTGTGCAGAGTAAAAAGCCCTAGCGAAGGACTGCTAGGCACTGGCGAAGGAATGCCAGAGTGAAAAGCCCTAGCGAAGGACTGCTAGGCACTGGCGAAGGAATGCCAGAGTGAAAAGCCTAGCGAAGGACTGCTAGGCGCCAGGCGAAGGACAGCTTGGGACTGAAGCCCTAGCGAAGGAATGCTAGGCACCGGGCGAAGGACAGCTCAGCATCTAAGACCTGGCAAAGGACCGCCAGACAAAAGTCCAACCAAAGGAGCGGTTGGCATCAGGTACATTCTCCCGAGAGGAGTAGGTGAGGACGCATTCCCCGTCGAGGGAACAGTAGGCGTCGGTTCGACCTAGGGTTCCATTTTGGATACCCAAAGTCAGAATCAAGACAGCTAAGGCTGTATAAAATAATATAATACTGCTTTTTGGACTAACCCTGGATGCAGGACCGAAGGACTGAGTATCTGCAGCTCAGAGAGCCTCAAAGGAGTGAGGCAGAAGCTGAGCAGGGCGCCCCGGATGTTCCGGGCGCCCCCAAGGTCAACCCAAGTCAGCAGGAGCGAAAACACGCCTCGACAGTTATATGTCGGGGCGCCCCGGATGCTCCGGGCGCCCCGGATGCTCCGGGTGCCCCGCCTGTCGCAGGCGCCCCGCCTGTCGCGGGCGCCCCCAGTGCCAGCTTCCGAAGCACACCCTCGCGAAGCCAAGAGGATGAAGGTTTGACCCGGTCAATGTGGGCGCCCCGAGCGCTCCGGGCGCCCCGGTCAAACCTGTTCCCGATTTTGAAGGGGTCAGATGTTGACCGAGCTGAAGACGGATCGACCGCCACGTGGGGGGGCGCCCCCGCCGTCCCGGGCGCCCCCAGGCCCTATATAAAGGGCCCTCGACCCCAAGGCTGAGCAACATTTTCAATCAACGCTTCTACGTGTTGGGACCGGGTGCATGTTGACAAGGATACGAGTTCGTAAAATTCAAAATTTTTACGTGCAGCGGAAGAGTTTGCATAAAATAATTTCCTAAATTATTTTAACTTCGTATCTAGCATGCAACCCTATGGTGTGTTGACATAATCATAAAATAAAATATTGCGGAAAAGTAAACTAATTTACTTTTATACCTCGCGTATCTCGAAGGAAGGGACGAGATCCAACTGTAGCGTCCCTTGGAAGCTTCGCCTCTATTCGCGTCCACGCCGAGTTCTCTTCGGGATGACTTCGCAAAGTCACGAGTTTTGTGCCGACGAGAACTACTATATTCTCGGAAGGCACAACTAGAAGAATAAGAGAAAATAATGGAAAACTAACCAACGAAGTAACAGAATCGAATTCCGGGAAGAGAGGAATCGCTATCCGCTTCTTCTTTTTCGTGTTCGGGTTCTCCTTCTTCTTCTTGAAGCTCACGGCCTCCACCACCTTGGATGTAGGTTGGGCGCCGACCCTAGGGGAGCTAGGGTGGGCGCCGACCCTAAGGGAAGAGAGGGAGAAGGAGGAGAGGAGAGATTAAGAGAGAGAGGGAGAGAATAATTAATCTCTTGATTAATTTATTGGAATAAGGGCTAGCCTTTGGTTCCTTTATATAGTAGCAACTCCTTTGCTAAGTCTCCCTCTAAACCGAATTAACGGAATTAACGGAATTAGTTATAAGAAATTTATCTTATAAATTTTCTTATTAATTATTCCGTTTAAACCGAGTCTTTATTATAAACCAATTTATAATAAAACTAATTCTTCTTCTCTTTAAATTATGGAATAAATTTTTATAAGAAATTTATAAACTTTCTTATTATGGATAAATCAATTCATAATTGATTTTATAAAATTAAAATAAACCAATTCATGGATTATTTTAACTTCCATAAAAAGAATAAATTTCTACAAATTTATTTATATAAATTTCTTTATACAAATTTATTTATCCATAATTTATAAAATAAATCACACTAGATTTATTTTATTAATTAAACCAATTAAATTGGTTTTTCTCCCTTTAATGGCTGGCCAACACCAAGAGGGTGGACACCCTCTTTGGTCGGCCAAAACAACCCGAACTGATCGCGAATTAAACCCATTTAATTCGCCCAAAAAACCTTCAAAAGACTTAGCCATTTTTAGCTTCCATTGCGCCTTTGACTAACTCAGATTCGACTTATTTCTCTTGATCGGAAAATCCAATTTTCAACTCGTTTTAAATCCCTCGGATTACTCGTAGTGCGTGTGACTAAATAGGCTTTCGTTTTATGTTGGCCGTCTATAATTTAACTAATTATAGAACAATCATGAGTGGCACCTAGTAGTACATCATGATCCCCAATTAATCGAAAGATCAACGGTTTGACCTCAGAAAAAATTATTCTGAAACCCTTCAGTAGCTCTAATGAATCGTGCCTCATTCCCTTCACCACCTTATACCCACTTGGTTCAGGACACGGTCAATGGTGTCAGTCCCCACTAGGCTGACTACATCACACCTAGCCCAAGTAGTGTCTTCCTCGTCCTCTGGATTTCTAATTACTCTCATGTATTTAAGAGACTCGCACTCTCAACATGATATACTCTGGCCAGAGGCTTTGAGTAACAATCCGACGATAGGCCTGGGTATACATCTCCTCGCAAGGAGTGGTGAATCCTTTGTAGGCTGTTCAAACTGTTGGGACCGGGTGCATGTTGACAAGGATACGAGTTCGTAAAATTAAAAATTTTTACGTGCAGCGGAAGAGTTTGCATAAAATAATTTCCTAAATTATTTTAACTTCGTATCTAGCATGCAACCTTATAGTGTGTTGACATAATCATAAAATAAAACTTTGCGGAAAAGTAAACTAATTTACATTATACCTCTCGTAACTCGAAGTAAGGGACGAGATCCAACCGTAGCGTCCCTTGGAAGCTCCGCCTCTATTCGCGTCCACGCCGAGTTCTCTTTGGGATGACTTCGCAAAGTCACAAGTTTTGTGCCGACAAGAACTACTAGATTCTCTATAGGCACAACAAAGAAGATCAAGAGAAGAAAAGGAAACTAACCACCAAGAAAACGGAATCGAATTCCGGGAAGAGAGGAGTCGCTATCCGCTTCTTCTTCTTCTTGCTTTGTTTCTTCTTCTTCTTGAAGCTCACGGCAACCACCTTCTATGGGAGGAGATGCGCCGGCCCTAGCTTGTGGAAGGGGCGCCGGCCCTAATTGGTGAAGAGGGCGCCGGCCCTAAGGTAGGGGAGAAGAGAAAGGAGAAGAGAAAGAGAGGGAGAGAGGGAGCTACTTCTCTTGACAACTCAATTGGAATTAAGGGCTTGCCTTTGGTTCCTTTATATAGTAGCATCTCCCTTGCCAAGTCTCCCTCTTAACGGAATTAACGAAATTAACGGAATTAGTTATTATAAGAAATTTATCCTATAAATTCTCTTATGAATTATTCCGTTTAAACCAAGTTTTATTATAACTAACTTTATAATAAAATTAATTAGTTATCATAAGAAATTTATCCTATAAATTCTCTTATAAATTTTTCCGTTTAAACCAAGTTTTATTATAACTAACTTTATAATAAAACTAATTAGTTATCATAAGAAATTTATCCTATAAATTCTCTTATGAATTTTATTATAACTAACTTTATAATAAAACTAATTAATCTCTACTTTTATTATGGAATAAATTTTATAAGAAATTTATAAACTTTCTTATTATGAAAAAATCAATTCATAACTGATTTTATAAAATTAAAATAAACCAATTCATGGATTATTTTATCTTCCATAAAAAGAATAAATTTCTATAAATTTATTTATATAAATTTCTTTATACAAATTTACTTATCCATAACTTATAAAATAAATCGTACTAGATTTACTTTATTAATTAAACCAAAATTAATTGGTTTTCTCCCCAATAGGTGGCCGGCCACTTCAAGGAGGTTTGTCACCCTCTTTGGCCGGCCCGAACCGAGCCGAACCAACGCGAATTAAACTCATTTAATTCGCCCAAAAAGCCTTCAAAAGACTTAGCCATTTTTAGCTTCCATTGCGCCTCTGATTAACTCAGATTCGACTTATTTCTCTTGATCGGAAAATCCAATTTTCAACTTGTTTTAAATCCCTCGGATTACTCATAGTGCGTGTGACTAAATAGGCTTTCGATTTATGTTGGCCGTCTATAATCAACTAATTATAGAACGATCATGAGTGGCACCTAGTAGTACATCATGATCCCCAATTAATCGAAAGATCAACGGTTTGACCTCAGAAGAAATTATTCTGAAACCCTTCAGCAGCTCTAATGAATCGTGCCCCATTCCCTTCACCACCTTATACCCACTTGGTTCAGGACACGGTCTATGGTGTCAGTCCCCACTAGGCTGACTACGTCACACCTAGCCCAAGTAGTGTCTTTCTCGTCCTTTGGATTTCTAATTACTCTCATGTAAGAGACTCGCACTCTAAACATGATATACTCTGGCCAGAGGTTTTGAGTAACAATCCGACGATAGGCCTGGGTATACATCTCCTCGCAAGGAGTGGTGAATCCTTTGTAGGCTGTTCAAACATCTTCGGACACTTCGGCTTATACCCAATCATCCTGGGTCCACACCTCCTTGGAGATGCTTGCTTAAGATGTTAAAGTATAAGTCTCCATGACCAAGATGACTTGAACACCGCAAGTCAAAGGAACATCGCACTTAAGCTGCAGTAAGAACTTCATTGACATATCTTTATAGATAACCATATGAAGTTTTACAGCTAGTCACTCCAATGAACTAGTTCCCTTAACTAGCATCCATGTTTATCTCCGGACATCCCAATGTCACCAGCCAGTGAGAATCAGCTGATTAGAGAATAACTCATGCTAGTCTCAACAGAATCGATAGTGTCCGTTTTTATCAATTCATCGACTAGGGATAATTTCAATACTTCACAATTGCACATATAGAGATAATCACTAGTTGTGATCCCATCACAAATTCTCTTATGCTGTGAGTTGTATTGCGGACATTCAGTAGATGAGTTTAAGATCCCAATCAAATACACAAAACATGTATACTCAAATAGTGAATTATCATTTATTAATATAAATGTTTACATCATAAGGCGATTGCTTTAGGACACTTCTCTCATATCACTAACAAACTCCCACTTGGCCTAATGCCAATCGCTACGGTATCCAATACCATAGGCTCTAACATGACCCTCAAACTTGCTTTGAGGTAAGGCCTTAGTTAAAAGATCCGCTATATTCCTTTCAGTGGGAACTCTCTCAATTTGTATGTCATTCCTACTTATAATCTCTCTGATCAGATGATAGTGTCGAAGCACGTGTTTGGATCGCTGATGAGACCTTGGTTCCTTCGCTTGTGCAATAGCTCCATTGTTGTCGCAGTAAACCGGCACTGCTTCATCAATGGTTGGAACCTCACCAAGTTTCGAAACAAACTTCTTGATCCAAACTGCTTCCGTGGTATAATCCGCTACGGTGTCTTGTTTGGAACCTTTCCAACTTACTGCGCCTCCATTCAGAGTAAATACGTATCCAGACTGCGATTTGGAGTCATCCTTATCTGTCTGGAAACTGGCATCTGTATACCCACGTATTATCAAATCTCCTTCTCCATATATTAGAAATACATCCTTAGTTCTTCTTAAGTACTTAAGGATTGTCTTAACAGCCGCCCAATGATCCATTCCTGGATCAGACTGGTATCTGCTCGTGACACTCAGAGCATACGATACATCGGGCCTAGTACATAACATAGCATACATGATAGATCCTATTGCGGATGCATAGGGAATCTTATTCATGCAAATCCTCTCGTCTTCTGTGCGCGGACACATAGACTTTGAAAGGTTGATCCCATGCCTGATGGGAAGGTAACCTTTCTTGGATTCTGACATGCTAAACCCTTTTATCACTCGGTCTATATATGTAGACTGCGAAAGACCAAGCAACCGTTTTGATCTATCTCTATAGATTCTAATCCCAAGGATATAGGTTGCTTCTCCCAGGTCTTTCATGGAGAAAGTTTTGGACAACCAAATTTTAACTGTTTGTAAAACTGATGTATCGTTTCCTATAAGTAAGATGTCATCGACATATAATACTAGGAATACGACTGCACTCCCACTAACCTTCTTGTACACACAAGGTTCGTCAGGATTTTGTGAGAAATCAAACTCTTTGATTGTCACATCAAAACGGATGTTCCAGCTCCTTGATGCTTGCTTCAGTCCATATATGGATCGTCGAAGCTTGCATACTTTGGTTTTATCAACCGATGTGAAACCTTCAGGTTGTATCATGTACACATCCTCAAGCAAGTTTCCGTTAAGGAAAGCTGTTTTCACATCCATTTGTCATATCTCATAATCATAATGAGCTGCTATGGCTAGGAGCATCCGAATGGATTTAAGCATAGCTACTGGCGAATAGGTTTCGTCATAATCAATTCCTTGTTTTTGACGATATCCTTTTGCCACTAATCTAGCCTTAAAGGTAACTACATTACCTTCCATGTCGGTTTTCTTCTTGAAAACCCACTTGCACCCTATGAGCTTAATCCCTTCAGGTGGGTTAACCAAGTCCCATACTTGATTTTCGTACATGGAATCCATTTCCGACTTCATGGCTTCAAGCCATTTGTCCCTTTCTGAACTTTTCAGAACATCTTCATAACTGATAGGTTCGTCATCGCCAATGAGCAACACGTCGTTCGATTCACTTACGAGAAATCTGTATCTCTCTGGAATGTTGCGTGTCCTATCAGACCTACGAAGAGGTGGTGTAGTTTTAGGTTCAACTAATAGCTCATCACTATGAATTATTGGTTGTGGGCCTAGACTAGGTGTCTCTGTAATGTCTATTGGAGTTTCTTGAACTTCATCAAGTTCAATGTCACTCCCACTGTTTTCTTGTAAAAGTAATTCCTTTTCCAGAAATACAGCATGCCTTGAAACAAACACCTTTTGTTCCAAGGGATGATAGAATTGGTATCCCTTCGTTTCCTTAGGGTATCCAATAAATAGACACTTATCAGACTTTGCATCCAATTTGTCTGATACAACCCGCTTCACATAAGTAGGACAACCCCATATCTTAAGGTGAGTTAAGTGAGGTTTCTTACTATTCCATATCTCATACGGAGTAGTAGAGACTACCTTGGTCGGGACTCTGTTTAGCAAGTAAACAGCTGTCTTAAGTGCATAGCCCCAAAAGGATTTTCGAAGAGTTGCATGATTCATCATCGACCTAACCATGTCCATCAAGGTTCGGTTGCGCCTCTCAGATACACCATTATGCTGTGGTGTATACGGCGGAGTCCATTGGGACAGTATCCCATTGTCCCTTAGATAATCTTGAAACTCTTGACTCAAGTATTCACCACCCCGATCGGATCGAAGTATCTTAATACTTTTGCCAAGCTGTTTCTCTACTTCATTTCTGAACTCTTTGAATTTCTCAAAGGCTTCAGATTTGTGTTTCATCAAGAACACATACCCGAATCGTGAGTGATCATCGATAAAGGTTATGAAGTAGCTATAGCCTCCTTGTGCAAGAGTTGACATTGGTCCACATACATCAGTATGTATTAGACCAAGCAAATCTCCCACTGGATTACCTTTTCCGGAAAAGGGTAATTTGGTCATCTTGCCTTTTAAGCATGATTCGCATGTATCAAATGAACCGGGTTCAAATGATTCCAGAATTCCACATCGGTATAATTCGGTCATGCATTTCTTACTTACATGGCCAAGACGGCAATGCCAAGTGTAGGAGTCTATTCGATTATCTATTCGAGCACGTTTGTTGCTAACTTCGATATTGAAAACGTCACTGGATAAATCTAACGTGTAGATGTCATTGCATAAAGTTCCATTCCCATAAAGAACGTCATTTAAAGTTATGTAACAACAATTGTTACTAAAAGTTAAATGATAACCCTTTTCATTCAAGCATGAAATAGATACAATGTTCTTTATTAACGAAGGATCGAAATAACAATTATCCAATTCTAAGACACGTCCAGTGGGGAGCTTTAGCAAATATGTTCCGATGGCAACAGCAGCAATCTTTGCTCCGTTTTCAACTCGCAAATTCGCTTCTCCTTTGACGAGTCTTCTTCTATTCCTTAGCCCCAGTATGTCATTACATATATGTGAGCTACACCCAGTATCAAGTACCCAAGTGTTTGAGGAAATAGAGTGACATTCAATAACGAATATACTTGAAGAGGATGGGGCATCGGATGCCTTCTCTTTCAAGGACTCAAGATAAATCTTGAAGTTTCTTCGCAAGTGACCCTCCTTGCCACAGTGATGGCAAGTGCCTTTTAGGGTATTTTCAGTCTTTTTGGCCTTTTTCTCCTTTCCCTTATTCTGTTCTTTGGCCTTCCTCTTAGAACCTTTCTTCGAGGAACCAACTAACAGTACCGTCTTTAGATCCTGCTTCACAGAAGGCTTTAAAGTCTTTAGCAGGTTAAGCAACTCAGGAAACTGGTCTGGAGTTGCACTTTCGGGAGGACGGTTGGGAAGTTGATCTTCAAGGACATTAGCAAGCTTCTTTGCCTTGAGGACAATCCTCAGGTTTCGAAGCCAGTCCATGAAGTTTGGCCTAGTCAGTTTATTGGTGTCCAAAATGGAATGCAAGTTTAAAGAAGACATGATCGAGTGATTAACCTAGAAATACAAATTGAGCTTATGTGAGAAGATTGATTAAAGAATGTATCAACATACATTAATAAAATCCTATTTATTTTTCAAATTGAATAACCCTTTTTATCAATTCGGGAGATCGTAGGAACATCTCCAAATAGGTTGATATCCAACCATAGATAAAAACAACCATGACTGTGGCCATCAAGTTTTTCTTAGCTATGAAGGTAGGTAATTACACCGATTACATATCACATATATGTAACTATCACTTTATGCTATCAACTAATTGAATGTTTGCATAAATCATTGGGTTGTTAACTCATTAACAAGTATGTAACATTTTACATAGCACCCAACTGCACCTCTCTTTACATCGACCTTAGCTGTGGCACAACAAATCGATGCTCCAAGCTTAAGGCTGACCCATTAATCAAGAAATAGTTTTAATATGGTTGGAGCTCATTCAACCGTTTAGTTAGGCTTGGATGTGTCCAACAACCAAAACTAAGGATTGACCTCTGACTCCAATTATATTATTCATAAACTATTTCCATGGTTTGAACATGTTGAGGTTCAAGCTGGGCATGGATGTGTCCATCAACCCAAACGAGAAACAAAACTCCGATTCTAAGCAAATTAATGGAAGGTGTTGGCCTTAATATTTTGTAAGGGGTTTTGGGTCTCATCTTTTCTAAGCACATTCATGACATATGTCATGACTAACGTTTTCCTCAATAAAGTATGTATGTGACTTAAGTTATCAAGTCTCATTAATTGAATTAGGAACTGGATTTCCTAATTCTAATCTCATACTTTAATAAAGGAATTGTTTTGGGAAATAATTTCCTAAATTGTCATAATCAATTTCGGAAATAATATGTTCAAGACTTTGATTTCTCCAAATCAAAACTTATTAAATTAAGAGATAATTCCCTTAATTCAACCACATATTATTTTCATGAAAATCTCATTTAAGAAACTCTATAGGAAACCATTTTCCTAATTAATTTTGGAGACAACAATATGTAAGAGCATCACCTCTTAAAATATATTTTATTCATGGATTTAATTAATTACAACAAATTGTTTTCTAAGGGTGGCTCCCCGAGGCTCAGATACCCAAAGAAAAGTAATGTGTTGTAAATCCAATTGGACGGCTCCCCGAGGCTCAATCCAAATCAAACATGACAACTTCAATTAAAAAATTGGGAAATTAAATTACAACAACTAACTTTAAATTGGATGGCTCCCCGAGGCTCAATCCAAAATAAAGAATTTTGTTGTCAATTTAAAAACCAATTCAAATTTAATTGTCAATTAACTGTCCATGAATTTGTCTAGACTTTCTTAACAATAAAGTGCCCAAAATTGCGAGATTTCAAAAATAGGTTTCCAGAATAATTGTAAGTTTCTGGTACAAAGAAAACTTACATATTTCCAAAATTGAAAAATTTCTAAAATAGAAAAAATTTTCCAAAATTGGAAAGTTTCCAAAGATGGGAAGTTTTCACAATTATTATAAAATTTCAAAAAATTAGGACATTTCAAACGTTTTACGAAATTTCATGAGGATTTCCAAACTTTCGAAATTCCTAAATCTAAAATTTATTATAATTTGAAAGTTTCCATAATTGAAAATTTTTCCGAAATTGAGATCATGACAAAGTTTTCCACAAAACAATTATATGATTATGTCGAACACTAACCGGCTCTGATACCACTGTTGGGACCGGGTGCATGTCGACAAGGATACGAGTTCGTAAAATTAAAAATTTTACGTGCAGCGGAAGAGTTTGCATAAAATAATTTCTAAATTATTTTAACTTCGTATCTAGCATGCAAACCTTATAGTGTGTTGACATAATCATAAAATAAAACTTTACGGAAAAGTAAACTAATTTACATTATACCTCTCGTAACTCGAAGTAAGGGACGAGATCCAACCGTAGCGTCCCTTGGAAGCTCCGCCTCTATTCGCGTCCACGCCGAGTTCTCTTTGGGATGACTTCGCAAAGTCACGAGTTTTGTGCCGACGAGAACTACTAGATTCTCTATAGGCACAACAAGAGATCAAGAGAAGAAAAGGAAACTAACCACCAAGAAAACGGAATCGAATTCCGGGAAGAGAGGAGTCGCTATCCGCTTCTTCTTCTTCTTGCTTTGTTTCTTCTTCTTCTTGAAGCTCACGGCAACACCTTCTATGGGAGGAGATGCGCGGCCCTAGCTTGGGAAGGGGGCCGGCCCTAATTGGTGAAGAGGGCCCGGCCCTAAGGTAGGGGAGAAGAGAAGGGAGAGAAAGAGAGGGAGAGAGGGAGCTACTTCTCTTGACAACTCAATTGGAATTAAGGGCTTGCCTTTGGTTCCTTTATATAGTAGCATCTCCCTTGCCAAGTCTCCCTCTTAACGGAATTAACGGAATTAAGGGAATTAGTTATTATAAGAAATTTATCCTATAAATTCTCTTATGAATTATTCCGTTTAAACCAAGTTTTATTATAACTAACTTTATAATAAAATTAATTAGTTATCATAAGAAATTTATCCTATAAATTCTCTTATGAATTTTTCCGTTTAAAACAAGTTTTATTATAACTAACTTTATAATAAAACTAATTAGTTATCATAGAAATTTATCCTATAAATTCTCTTATGAATTTATTATAACTAACTTTATAATAAAACTAATTAATCTCTACTTTATTATGGAATAAATTTATAAGAAATTTATAAACTTTCTTATTATGAAAAAATCAATTCATAATTGATTTTATAAAATTAAAATAAATCAATTCATGGATTATTTTATCTTCCATAAAAAGAATAAATTTCTATAAATTTATTTATATAAATTTCTTTATACAAATTTATTTATCCATAATTTATAAAATAAATCGTACTAGATTTACTTTATTAATTAAACCAAAATTAATTGGTTTTCTCCCCAATTAGGTGGCCGGCCACTTCAAGGAGGTTGGCACCCTCTTTGGCCGGCCCGAACCGAGCCGAACCAACGCGAATTAAACTCATTTAATTCGCCCAAAAGCCTTCAAAAGACTTAGCATTTTTAGCTTCCATTGCGCCTCTGATTAACTCAGATTCGACTTATTTCTCTTGATCGGAAAATCCAATTTTCAACTTGTTTTAAATCCCTCGGATTACTCGTAGTGCGTGTGACTAAATAGGCTTTCGATTTATGTTGGCCGTCTATAATCAACTAATATAGAACGATTATGAGTGACACCTAGTAGTACATCATGATCCCAATTAATCGAAAGATCAACGGTTTGACCTCAGAAGAAATTATTCTGAAACCCTTCAGCAGCTCTAAATGAATCATGCCCCATTCCCTTCACCACCTTATACCCACTTGGTTCAGGACACGGTCTATGGTGTCAGTCCCCACTAGGCTGACTACGTCACACCTAGCCCAAGTAGTGTCTTTCTCGTCCTTTGGATTTCTAATTACTCTCATGTAAGAGACTCGCACTCTAAACATGATATACTCTGGCCAGAGGTTTTGAGTTAACAATCGACGATAGGCCTGGGTATACATCTCCTCGCAAGGATGGTGAATCCTTTGTAGGCTGTTCAAACATCTTCGGACACTTCGGCTTATACCCAATCATCCTGGTCCACACCTCCTTGGAGATGCTTGCTTAAGATGTTAAAGTATAAGTCTCCATGACCAAGATGACTTGAACACCGCAAGTCAAAGGAACATCGCACTTAAGCTGCAGTAAGAACTTCATTGACATATCTTTATAGATAACCATATGAAGTTTTACAGCTAGTCACTCCAATGAACTAGTTCCCTTAACTAGCATCCATGTTTATCTCCGGACATCCCAATGTCACCAGCCAGTGAGAATCAGCTGATTAGAGAATAAACTCATGCTAGTCTCAACAGAATCGATAGTGTCCGTTTTTATCAATTCATCGACTAGGGATATTTCAATACTTCACAATTGCACATATAGAGATAATCACTAGTTGTGATCCCATCACAAATTCTCTTATGCTGTGAGTTGTATTGCGGACATTCAGTAGATGAGTTTAAGATCCCAATCAAATACACAAACATGTATACTCAAATAGTGAATTATCATTTATTAATATAAATGTTTACATCATAAGGCGATTGCCTTAGGACACTTCT
>JAGFNQ010003819.1:0-31361 GCA_024364735.1 Boesenbergia rotunda | reverse complement strand
GTCTCATATGAATAATAGACAAGAGTATATGCTAAAGACGTTGAATAAAGGTACATACCAGAATCCATCTATCCTGCAGAGGGGTGAAATAAATCCCTATGAAACAAGTATAACATATAATCCAAGATAAACAAGTCTCCAATATATGCATGTCAATCAAGTGCAGAAATCAAATGCAGCAAACAATGCACGATGCAAAATATGTACATGGTGCAATGATATGTGTCACCCCTGACACCAGTCAGATCATCGTCCACCTATCATAAATGGGCGTCCGAAAGGGAAGAGCTATGACAACTGTACGCATCCTGCTATCACTGCTCCTGAGTGACCGAGTGGACAGGATGCTGGCAGAGGTCACTCTCCTACCCCAAGCAATGGGGGAGTCTAGCTCTCATCTTCTCGTGTCTCAGGACGAGAAGGGATCCCTGGCTGCTACCACGCACCGGAACCACCCTCCAAACAGTGACCGTGCGGAGCAATATAGGGCAAATGCATACACCCTATGGTAGCCAGTACCCCTGAGTGGATGTGTGTGCATATCCTTATGTAACTGACGATGGGCTCAGACTACATAGGAGCCGATGATTGTCAGCATGCAACAATGCAATAATGGTGCATGACCCAAACACATACAACACCCACCAAGTTCTCAACTAACACCTTAGTGTGCTAGGTATAGGTCTGAATCCTATATCATGGAATACAAGTAACCTACCAGGTATACTGACAAAATAACCAATGATCCATCAATGTCAAATGCAAAGGAGCATATCACTACATCTATGCACAAATATATATACACATAACCACTACTGAGACTGTATAAAGCTAAAAGGGAGATAACCTCAAAAATATGCAACAGATATCAAATACAGGTATACTAAGGCAGATATAGCATATAAACTTACTGTTATTTATAACAAACCATACATAGCAATATGACAATATCTAAAAGATAAGTCAAGGGTACCCGCCTCAAAGTAGAAGTCTGTATACAAAGAGAACCTCCGGTCTAATACTCCGCAACTAAGAGTCCAAATCAATGCCCTGTATCAAAGGACATATTTTACATTGCTATTACAAAGATAATAACTAGCTAACAAGTCCCTAAGCCATATTAGGGTTAATCTACTCAACCTATTTCATTTAATTACATCTAATTAAATGATAAGTTCCTAACTACTTCGTGTAGTTATGATTTAGGTTAACTCTTAGATTTTATACTCAACCAAGTATTTGGTAGAACCCAAGAAACAATCTAACAGATAAGCTGAGAACCTCACACCATCATCACTAATCCAATCTCATAACACGAAACATGGGTACATGCTTAAATCTAATCCTAATCCAACATTTCATCTCATTGTAAGCAACCCAACACAAGTTTAATATCCACACCAGTACCAATGCATTCGATACTAAACATGCCATAACAGATCATCATCCATCACATTCAAATTCCAATTGCTTACAAATTAATCAATTAAATCCTCACAATCCTTCATGAATCAAAGCATTCTTAACTTCTCAACATGATCAATTAGATAGATAAACCTATCCTCAATCCACAAATCATTTCATAATTCTCACCAATAAATCGATAAATCAAATTCAATAATACATTATATCATTACAATTACTATTAAATTGATCCATATTAATAATTCTCCCATCAAATGATTTATTAGTCAAACCAGTAATTAATCAAATCCAATCCGTAACTCAATTATATCTCATGCTAACTGACAACATAACGTAATCAAATGTTAATCGATTCCATCAAATCCTAATAGGTACAATTAAACCTCTTTCTGGGATCATGCTCTAATCCATATAACTGTAATTCCCTTATCTTGGTATTCATCAACTACTAACGGCCAATTAATCCACCTAAATTAATGAATTTGTTTGTCACCTACCTAAACTAGTTACTTGTCCTCCATTAAACATATCAATCTCATATGCCAATTTAACCATCAATACAGCCATTAATCGTTCCAAATTGTTATCTCCTCTCTTCTTATCCTCCCTACTTACTCAAACAATAAAACTATCTAATCAAGATTTACCCAATCAAATTTAACACAACCTTAATTAATTCAACATCACCAACTAAATAGATGTTAATCAAATAAATATTTGGCTTTAGGTGGTTTGTTACCTAAACCGGCAATTCTCGGCTCCTTCGACGGCTGATACTAGCGGTCGACGATGGCCTCGACCACACACGACGTTAGGTGGAGACGGCGCGACAGTGGCGGCAATGGCTGGGCACATGCGGTGCAACTGTGGATCGAGTTCCCGCAGTGAAGAGGGATCGGGGAGGAAGAGTCACGTCTTGAGGATGGATTGGACGACGTACTGCTGCACAACCCTTCTCATCACTTCCATCTCAGCACAATCAAATCCTTCAACTTTGAGAGCAAGCCTCGCTGCGATCGGGGGAAAGGGAAGAAAGCGGCGACATCGACGCTAGGGAACGCGATGAGGAGAAGAAAACGAAGGAGGAAGGGGGCGGTGCGACTGCGGCTAGGGCACGAGGGAGGAAGCAGAAGGGGTCAGCGCCTAGCTGCGGCTGCGGCTAGGGCTCAGGAAGAAGTTATAATAAAGGGAGGGAGTCTTTTGCAGAAAGGTCCTCTAATTTTCAAAATTTTAAACCCTACCATTAGGATAAGAGATTTAGTCATTTGACCCTCCTATTTAGTATAATCTATCTCAAAAATCTTTAGGGTTAAATTAATTACCCTCTTATAATTTAAGAGTTTACCCGAAACCCTTTTTACCCCGGTCTGATAAATCTTAAACCTTCCAATATATTTGTCAAAAAATTTTTTTTATTCTATCGGTTTTTAATTTGTCGTATTTAACATCCGATCCCCCTTCATCAAAATTGAGAAATTATCAATAGAACTAGGAATGAGGAACAAAGATAATACTGATTCGATACAAACCCATGTTGGAATTTTTGAAATTCATAAGAACGGGTTGTTTGGATCATGACTTTTGTTTCTTGATAAGGAATCATTTGTAGTCATGAAATTCAAATCATGTTTCAGAAATTTTTCTGAAATATCGAATGCCAATGGAGTCTACACCCCTGTTGGGGAATAAGTTTCATATAAATTGTTAATGCAGTCTAATCTTGAACGAATCAGAGTTACAGAAATTTTTCTGAAAACTGATCGTCCATAGATAAATTAGAAATTTTTCTGTATCAATCATCAATGAATCCGATCGGTCAAGGAGACCAATCAGGACTATTTGTCGGATATAGCTGCCTTCCTTATAGACATATGAAGCATATACGTGTTTGACCATGATATAATTCTGTATATGCTTTCATGTGCAATGCACACATACCTTTGATTATTTTGGGTTTGGGGAGAGACCCTTGGTTGTGGAGGAGGTAATTTAACTTAACAGCCAGTCTACACCCTTTTCGATGTTTGACAAAGGGGGAGAGAATGGTTGATTAAGTTTAGGTTGGGTTATTGTAGGGGGAGGATTTTGATTCCCTCGCAATAATTGAATTGATTTCAATTGATCATTAATACCTAAACTTAAATTGGGTTGTCAAACAACAAAAAGGGGAGATTATTGATGTAGTCTGGCCTAATTGTTATTTTGATGTTGACACCGATTTAAGTTTGGTTGAGTGAATTCGGATTAAGTCCTGGTCGGGGACTGGGCACAAAATCCTGGTGAGTGAAGCCGGGTCCTGGTAAGTGAAGCCAGGTGACGGAAATCCTGGTGAGTGAAGTCGGGTCCTGGTGAGTGAAGCCAGGTGATTGAAATCCCGGTGAGTGAAGCCGGGTCTTGGTGAGTGAAGCCAGGTGACGGAAATCCCGATGAGTGAAGCCGGGTCCTGGTGAGTGAAGCCAGGTGATTGAAATCTCGGTGAGTGGCCGGGTCCTGGTGAGTGAAGCTAGGTGATTGAAATCTCGGTGAGTGAAGTCGGGTCCTAGTGAGTGAAGCCAGGTGACGAAAATCCCGATGAGTGAAGCCGGGTCCTGGTGAGTGAAGCCAGGTGATTGAAATCCCGGTGAGTGAAGCCGGGTCCTAGCGAGTGAAGCTAGGTGACCGAAACCCTGGTGAGTGAAGCCATGTCCTAGTGAGTGAAGCTAGGTTGAATGAAGTCTCGGTGAGTGAAGCTAGGTCCTAGTGAGTGAAGCTAGGTTGAATGAAGTCTCGGTGAGTGAAGCTGGGCACAAAGTCTTGGTCCGGGGGACTAAGCACGAGTCAGAGAAGGCTAGGGAGCATGTTCTCTGGACTTAGGGCTGATTTGGACGAAGCTGGATCGGTCTGGAGACCGATCAGGGAGTTGGCACAAACTCCCTGTTGTGGATCGGTCTGGTGACCGATCCAGAGAAGTCTGATCGTTTTGGTGAACGATCAGAGGGAGAGCCAAATGCTTCTGTTCGACTCCTGATCGTTCTGGGAACCGATCAGGGAGAGAATAGAATGCTTATACTGTGGTTCTGATCGTTCTGGTGAACGATCAGGGAGACGACAGTAGGTTTCTGTGAGAAACATGGATCAGACGCTTGACCGATCAAATTGTCACAACATTCCTCACCCTTACTGATCATGATAGCTCCTGATCGGTCAGGGAGTGACCTGATCGGTCACCAGACCGAGCAGGGCACACCCTGATCGGTCAAGTGACTGATCAGGAGTGTATTTCCTGTGGGGTGTGGCAAGCAAGTTGCTGGATCAGTCTGGTGATCGATCAGGGTCAGTCCGCGATCCTCTATTCTCACTGTAGACCGATCAGGCTGGAGCCTGATCATTTAGGGCATTCACTGATCGGTCTGGTGACCGATCATGATCATCACTGATCGGTCCAGTGACCGATCAGTGCCTGAACTTTAATTTGAAATCGCTGTCAGACGCTCTGATCGCGTCTATTTTTCTCTCCATTTTCTCTGATACCTATTGATTTCTTTGCGATATGCTTTGCTAAGCCTCTGATCAGTGTGCAGGTTAGATAGGGATGATACAAACCAAGGAGAAGAGTCAATGGCGACTTTCACCGTGGCAGGTTTGTATGTATTCTGTTTTTAGGTTTCAACGGGCTTCCTGGCGCGGCTGGCGACTGACTGTGGCTCAGCTGAAGACGTCTTCAGTGGACTGAGTGCTCAGTGGAGTCAATGGGTCAGCAGTGGCTCAGTGGGAGCTGATTGCACCTGGCGATGGTGAGCAGGAGCTTAAGACGAAGCGGAGATGTAGAGGAGCGAAGAAGAGAACAGACAGAAAACTTGAGGAGTTTGGCTGGGTTGTTTTGAGCTCTCTGCATAGCTTGGTGCTTAAGTGTTCCTGCTACTTTTGTGTGAGGGTTTTTCTTCTTGAGATCTCTTGTATTCAAATTCATTCATCTGTGAGATCTGTGGAGAGGTTTCTCCACCGAGAAGGAGGCTCAATTATATCTGGGTTCACCGGGGCTTGATCTGCGACGATCAAGGGATCACCCACCTCACGTGCACGCCAAGGAGTAGGGGCAAGTTATCCCCGAACCTTGTACATCCTCGTGTTAGCGCTGGTTTGGTTTGTTCTTCGTTACTGCTCTTTTGTTTGGTTTTGTATTGCTTCCGCTGCTGCTAACCTAAGTGCAGAAAAGAGTCAAAAGGCGAATATCTCTGTGTCTGGCTACATTCACCCCCCCTATAGCCATCCAAGCACCAACAATTTTCACTTAGAACCATTTAAGTACTTTTAAGCACTTTAGTTTTTTACTTTACTTTTAAAAAAAAGATAAAATTTGAAAAATTTATCCTTTCCTTTCTCTCCCTCTTTACCATATATAAAAAAAATGATACTAATTATAGCTAAAAGAATAAATTAGAGCAAAAAATTAAGTTCTGTATTGAACCAACTCTAATAATTTAGACCAAACCAAATTAAACCGTTCTTTTCGGGTTCTGTCTAACCCAGTTAGCTACTTACTAACTGTTATAAATAGTAGCTTTCGCTAGGGTTTGTCAAATTAAGTGTTTTGATCAAGTTAGATTTTTCAAGCTTGACACTTAACCTGATTGCTATTCAATTGGTATTTATTGCCCCAATTACTGCAGATGCACTGACTTAAAGCATCTTGAATCAAGACATAGACCTAAGCATCTCAACCCAATCTAGGTTATCAATCAAAAGTACCCTAAGGTGCTTGTGAGATGCTGGCTTCTAGATCTATAGGTGCATGCAGTTCTAGGGTTAGGACCTAAGCTAAGTCCATTTACAAAAAAGCCCTAATTTTGAAGGGGGTATGTTTTTGAAAAAAAAAACTAAGTCGGAAAATCATTTTAAATTTCAAGACTTTGATAAATGAAATGATTTTTCAAAAAAAAAGAAATAATTTATGAAAAAAATAGAGCAGTCCTATTCTACTAATCATAACCCTAACTGCCTTCTTAGTGAGCTAAACTCGGACTCAGGTAAGGGTTTGGTAAAGATATCAGCTAAGTTTGACTTTGAGTCCACATGCTTAAGGACTATTTCACCCCTGGCTACATGATCCCTTACAAAATGATGTTTAACTTCTATATGTTTTGTTCTAGAATGTTAAATTGGGTTCTTAGTTAGGTTGATTGAACTTATGCTATCAATATAGACTTGCGTTTGGGTGTAGTCAAGCTGAAAGTCCTTAAGAGTGTGCATCATCCATAAGAGTTGTGCCACACACTCTCCTAATGCAACATATTCTGCTTCGGTTGTAGATAGTGCTACACAGTGTTGCTTTCTACTACACCAGCTAACTAGACTATGTCCTAATAACTGGCAACTTCCACATGTACTTTTTCTATTTAATTTACAACCAGCATAGTTAGAATTAGAATATCCTAATAATTCAAAAGTGGAAGTTCTAGGATACCAAATCCCTACATTTAGGATACCCTTAATGTACCTAAGTACTCTTTTTAGGTCTGCTAAGTGGGATTCCTTAGCACAAGTTTGGTATCTAGCACACATTCCTACAGAGAATAGAATGTCAGGTCTGCTACCTGTAAGGTAAAGTAGACTTCCAATCATACTTCGGTATAGCTTAAGGTCTACAGACTTACCTTCAGGGTCAGTATCAATTTTGACATTCGTGGCCATAGGGGTACTTATGCTTTTGGAGTTATCCATTTTAAATTTCTTTATTAACTCTTTAGCATACTTGGATTGGTGAACATAATTACCATCTCTAGTTTGCTTAATTTGCAATCCTAAGAAGAAATTGAGCTCACCAACTAAGCTCATTTCGAATTCATTTTCCATTATTTTTACAAATTATTTTAGAAAGTTTGAGTTAGTGGATCCGAAAATTATGTCGTCAACATAAATTTGGGCAATAAAAATGTCTTTTTCTAAGTTTTTAACAAAAAGGGTGGAGTCAATTTGCCCTTGGTTAAATTCCTTAGAAATAAGGTAAGTTGATAGGCGTTCATACCATGCCCTAGGTGCTTGTTTTAACCCATAAAGTGTCTTTTTAAGTTTGAAAACTTAGTCAATGGTTTCTCTAGGTCCTCAAATACGGGGGTTGTCCTACATAGACTTCTTCTTTGATGAATCCATTTAAAAAGACAGACTTAACGTCCATTTGGTATAGCTTCAACCCTCTATGGACTGCAAATGCTAACAACATTCTAATTGACTCAAGTCTGGCTACTGGGGCAAAGGTTTCATCATAGTCTAATCCTTCGACTTGACTTTAGCTACTAAGCGGACTTTATTTCTAACTATTTCTCCTTGGTCATTTAGTTTATTTCTAAACACCCACTTAGTATCTATAATAGACTTGCCCTCAGGTTTAGGTACTAGTTCCCAGACATGGTTTCTTTCAAATTGGGATAACTCCTCTTGCATAGCTATGATCCAATCAAGATCAGGTAGGGATTCCTCTATAGTCTTAGGTTCAATTTTTGAAATCAGTGCAATCTGACTAAGATTTCTATAGGAGGACCTAGTTCTGACTCCTAAGGTTGGATCACCTATAATTTGATCAGAAGGGTGACTGAGTCTGGGTTTCTTGGTTCTTCTAGAACTTAGTTCAGCCTCAGGTCTGGCTGGATGGTTCGGTTTAGTGTTTCGTTCAACTACTTGGGTTGGTTCAGTTATTGGTTCAGTTGACGCGGTAGTTGGTTCAAGAGTTAGTTCATTTAGAGGTTCAATTAGTGGTTCAATTGATGGTTCAATTGTTTATTCATTGTCTTCCTGATCAATATTTGATTGGTTCAAGTTTTGGTTATCAGATTTTGGATTAGTTTTCTCGTCAAAGATTAAGTTAGTCATTTCTTCAATTTTGTAAGTTTGTTTATTGTAAACCCTATAGGCCCTACTAGTTGTTGAATATCCTAAGAATACCCCTGGGGTTGACTTGGATTGAAACTTACCTAGGTAGTCCTTGGTGTTCAAGATATGAACTTTCCACCCAAAGACCCTTAGGTAATGTAGGTTTGGCAGTCTATGGTAATATAGTTCATAAGGAGTTTTATTATGTCTTTTGTTAATTAGGACCCTATTTTGGATATAGCAAGTCGTACTTATTGCTCCTGCCCAAAATTGGTTAGCTAAGTTAAATTCATTGAGCATGGTCCTAGCGGCTTCCTGAAGGGTTCTATTTTTTCTTTCTACCATCCCATTTTGTTAGGGGTTCTAGGACAAGAAAATTCGTGAATATATCCATTTATTTTACAGAATTCCTCAAACCTTTGATTCTCAAATTCTCCCCCGTGATCACTTCTAAGTCTTTTGATTTTAGTATCATTTTGATTTTCGATTATCTTGCATAAGTCAATAAATAGGTTTAGGGTTTCATCTTTAGTTTTTAGGAACCTCACCCAGGTAAACCTAGAGTAATCATCAATAATGACTAAGCAGTACCGGTTTCCGCTTTGTGACTTGGGTCCATGTGAATCAAATAGGTCAAGGTGAAGGAGCTCAAGTGTGGTTTGGGTTAAGTCTGGTTGAATTGGCTTGTGTTTAGACTTGGTTTATTTGCCTTGGTTACATGAGTTACAGATTGTGCGTTCAAAGTTCTTAATTTTTGGTACCCCTTTAATTAGACCATGTTGGGTAATTTTAGAAATTAGTCTAACATTTGTGTGACCTAATCTTCTATGCCAGAGGTTGGATTTTTCTAATTGAGTCAGGAGGCATTTTGGTACTAAAGGTAGATTGATAGTATTAACATTATTTTTCCTAGTACCCTTTAGCATGATTTCTGAGTCTTGAAGGTTTCTAATTAGGCAGTCAGAGTTGGTAAATGTAACTACATAGCCAGTATCACATAGTTGACTTATATTATGTAAATTGAACTTGAAATTCTCAACCAAGAGTACCTTTTTAATCACAAAATCAGATTTGAGTTCAATGTTACCTGACCCAATGACTTTGAGTGTAGCATTGTTGCCAAATGCAACTGAGCCAAGGTTCTTGAACTTGATTTTGGTGAATTTCAATTTGTCTCCAGTCATGTGTCTGGAGCATCCACTATCCAACATCCATTGGTCTAAATCTTTATGTTCCTATACATAAAGTATTTATTGATTTGGATCCAATTAGAGTCAAGGATAGCTTTAAAATTGATTTTCACAACCTAGTCTATCACCCAATCTAGAGTTATCAATCACGTTAACCTTATGGGTTTGTGAAACAGGTTTTAACAAAAATGAAGATTTTAATTTTGAAATGCATGGTTAATTTTAAAAGGTTAAATTAATTTTGAAAAATTTTTATTAAGTTTTAGTTTATTTTGAAAAATTGTGTTGAATCTAAGATTAATTGAAATTTGTGTTAGATTCAAATTTAACAAGTAGTAAAGTGAATTTAATTTTCAATAATTGGCTTCCAGTTCTTGGCGAGGCACTAGACCTTCTTTGGTCATAGCCTTATTGGATCATCAACCCATTCCTTAAAAAAGCTTTTTATTGAAAATTCATCTTCAAGTTACTTCTTGAATGATTTTGGTCTAACTAGTTTGGGTCTTGGATCAGTAGCTTCGGCTAGTTCCACCAGACTAAACAGACCAAGTAGAGTATACTTGACCTTATTAGAGGGGCTTCCCTAACGTACTATCATCTCACCTCCTCCCAATACTAGGTTTTCAAATTTCAACTAAATCATTTTGTCCATATTCTAACCAGTCCTAAGTCTAAGCATGATAATTTGCAGTAGGAAATAAACAAGCAACCATGCAATAAAGAAAATTTGCAATAATAAAAATATAAAAAAATTATCTAATTATGAATATTATTTTCATATTGGCTCCCCCTAGACTATAGCCTCGATAATGGTTAGGCAAGATGTGAATCTTGTCCTTGGGGATCCAATACTGGTTTGGTCCAGTTTGTTTGTTCAAGCAAAGCTTGGGGACCCATGCTTGGACTTGGGTTCTAGGTTGGTTCAATACAGCATAATAAGAACGTTGCCTAGACATGGTTCGATACCCTAATCCAGATTGATTAAGAACGCACTACTATTTTCCAAGGATCATGTCAAGACCCTTGGAACCCGAAGTGAATCGTTCTAAAGCCACTCTGAGCTCCTTGACTTGAGTTTTCAAGGAGGAATTCTCTTCCTCAAGCTTCTGAACTTGAGTGGAGTTTCTTCTTGAATTTTCTCGGTCAAGGACCTCGAGTCGGCTTCCTCCTTCAGGCGTTTTACTTCCTGTCGGAGGGACTCGACCAGGATTTTGGCTTTCGCCAAGTTGCGAGATAAATAAGAAATTAATTTGGATAGTTCATACTCAGAATAACCTCTTACCGTTATTTGCCCATTTTCCGAGATTGTGAGCCTTCCGTCGTCTGGCTCCGATTCCGATCCGGTGTCGACGTCTTCCAAAGCGGTTAAGGTGAGAAGATTCACATGCGGGGCCTCTTCTTCTTCTTCGGAGGAAGATTCATCCCACGAAGCTTGGAGAGCCTTCTTCCTTCGCGCCTTCTTTGTTTCCTTCAAATTGGGGCACTTTGACTTGTAATGTCCCTTTTTGTTGCATTCATAGAAGGTGACATTAGTTTTGCTTTTTGATGATGTTGAAGGTTCAGCTGGATCTTCCTTTCTTCGGCTTGCTTTCTTTTTGTTTGTTTGGTGCTTCAGCTCCTTGTTGTAGTCCCGAGCTAGCCGAACCAACTTGGGTTGATTCCGTTCACTGTCTTCTGAGTCTGAGTTTGAGTCAGACTCGGGTGTTGGTAGAAGCTTCTTCTTGGAGGCCTTTCCTTGAGGTTTTCCTGCAATGAAAGCAACACTTTTCTCGACCAAAGTGGAGTTAGTCTGTTCGTGCAATTCTAATTCAGAGAAAAGTTCATCTAATTTAATTTTGGAGAGATCCCTGGAAACCTTGTAAGCATCTACCATAGATGCCCACAGTGTGTTCCTTGGGAACGCATTTAGAGTATACCTGATTAGGTCACGGTTCTCAACCTTGTGAGCTATCGTATGCAGCCCATTCATTAGCTCTTGGATTCTAGCGTGGAGCTGTGCTACTGATTCTCCTTCGTTCATCTTAATCGTGTAGAGTCTGTTCAGCAACAGACCTCTTTTGCTGATTCTGGTGTCGGATGTGCCTTCATGCAGCTCAATCAGCTTGTTCCAAAGTTCTTTGGCGCTGTTGAAGGGTCCCACCCGGTTCAGCTCCTCCTTGGTCAATCTGCATTGCAAAGTTTGGGTTGCCTTTGCATCAGCCTCGATCTTCTTTTTCAACGAGAAATCCCATTCAGAATAGTGTTGTGCCACTCCTTTTGTGTTCTTGGGTATCTCCAGGCCAGATTGGATGATTATCCACATGTCCACGTTGTTGATGCAGTCTGGCCCTGATTGTTATTTTGGTGTTGACATCAATTTTAGTTTAGGTTGATTATGATTATGATGATTATGATTAAGTCCTGGTCGGGGATCAGGCATGATATGGAAAATCCTAGTCTGGAGGGCTAGGTGTATGAAAAGTCCTAATTCATAAGAGGTGGGTGAAAAGTCCTAGCTTGGAGGGCTAAGTGAAAAGTCCTAACTTGGAGGGTTAGGTGCAAATTCCCATCTTGGAGGATTAGGTGAAAAAGTCCTGGCTTGGAGGGTCAGGTGCCTAGCTTGGAGGGCTAGGTTGGATGATGTTCTAACTCGGAAGGGTTGGGTGAAAAGTCCTAGCTTGGAGGGCTAGGTGAAAAGTCCTAGCTTGGAGGGCTAGGTGAATAGTCCTAACTTGGAGGGATAGGTGCAAATTCCCAACTTGGATAGTTAGATGGAAAAATCCTTAGCTTGGAGGGCTAAGGTGAATGAAACCCTAGCTTGGAGGGCTACGTTTGAGTCCCTGGATCGGTCTGGTGAACGATCAGGGACATTGGCACGCTGCTCCTTCGTGGATCGGTCTGGTGACCGATCCAGCGATGTCTGATCGGACTGGTGACCGATCAGGGAGCGCACAGTGAGGTTGGGAACCTACTGTGTGGCTCCTGATCGGTCCGGTGACCGATCAGGGAGCAGGCTGCTTCCTCACTGCCTTGCTCCTGATCGGTCTGGTGACCGATCAGGGAGCGGGAAGTGAGTGAGTTCCCTTGCTGTTCAAGTCCTGAACGGTCCGGTGACCGATCAGGAACTTAGGATCTGATTAAAAAATCACTGTTCATCTGTCCTGATCGGTCTGAGTGACCGATCAGGCTTCACTCTGATCGGTCTGGTGATCGATCAGGCTTCACTCTGATCGATCGGGTGACCGATCAGGCGTGTATAGCCGCGAGAGCTGGGAATCCCAGCGAAGCAGTGGATCGGTCTGGTGACCGACCCACAAGCCCTGGATCAGTCCGGTGACCGATCACTTTAATTCAAATTGCACTGTCAGACGCGGTCAGAGCGTCTGATTGTATCCGATTCACTGCTGTTTGCTTCTGATATTTGATTTACTGTGTGAGTTGCTGCTCTAACAGTCTGATTAAGCTGCAGTGACAGGGGAGGATTCAAACACTCAAGGAGAGGTCAATGGAGGCTTTCCTTGGAGCAGGTTTGTCCGATTCTCCATTTCAGATTGCAACAGCCGAGCTGCAGACTGGAGCCGAGACTGGGGCTTGGCTGAGGGGATCTCAGGAAGACCAGAGAGGGCTCAGTGGTAGCTGGCATTGGCAGTGTGGTAGTTGGAGGCTACGGAGGATGTTGTCACCTGGTGCTGTGTGGAGAATCAAAAGGCGGAAGTTGGCTTCGTGGAAGCAGTGTTCGAAAACTTGTGTTCTTGTCGCGCCTTGTGTTCTCCACAACTTGCTTGCTGTGTTCTTGAAGTTTTCATCAATTTGAGCAAGCGATCGAGAAGCAATCATCCATTACTTGAGCGCTTGAAGGAGAGAACAAGGAGCTTGGAGTCCGACAGTGGGAAGACATGAAGAGGGGTTCTTGCGTGAGATCGCCACTGGGTGGAGCTCAGGGAAGCTTGCTGTGTTCTTATCCTTGCTAAGTGGTTGAGTAAGATCCTTCTTGTTGTTTCTTTGTGCTTAAACTTTATCTGTGATTGAAACGCTGTGGAGAGGTTTCTCCACCGAGAAGGAGGTTGCGTTATATCTGGTGAAAACCGGGGCTTGATCTGCCGACGATCAAGGGATCGCCCACCTTAAGGGCACGCCAAGGAGTAGGAGCAAGTTATCCCCGAACCTTGTAAACCCTCTTGTTAGCAATCTTGGTAGTTGTCTTTGTTTGCTTTCATTTCTGTTTTCGTTTACTGCACTGCTTCATTTTCCTTTGCTTCTTCCGCTGTGCTACTGATAAGTTGAGTGCAGAAAACTTACTAAGTGCCAAGAAAAAGTGATTGGCTATATTCACCCCCCCTCTAGCCATACCGTTTCCAACACACGTGAGTTTTTAGGTGGACTTCCATCTTGCTTTACCAGTAAGAGAAATCTTCTCCACTGAAAAGAGGTGGTCTGGCAGTGCTGAATCCCTCTTACATGGCCATTAATATTTTCTAGAAAAGAATTTAACAAAAAAAACCTTGTTCCAAGGCTTAGTCATGGATTAGTAGTGTGGAAGAAATTAATAGCAACGAAAAACGATCGAGTGGTGTTGCACCAACCTCGATTAACGAGAAAGATTCAAATTTTTTTTAAAAATTTCGTAAATCCGAAAAGAACTCTCAAACAGGTGGTTGCACCAAGTTTGAGCCACCTACTCTGATACCACTTGTTGGATCGGAGAAAATTGATAGAGGAGGGGGGTGAATATCGATGTCAAATTTTTCAAAAAAATAGAGTAGTTACATAGCGAAAAATAACAAAATAATCGTGAACACAAGTTGGTTTTACTTGGTTCGGAGTCGCGGTCAGCTCCTACTCCAAGGCCCATGGTCATTGACCGTTTACGTTGGGCAATTCTATATTCGAAAAATCTTTTTATAGCTTTAAGTACAAATATAGAATTGGAATTTGAAATTGCAACACTTTTCATAAATTAAATTTACCGACGCCCGTGGTGGATTGATGTTCAGAGTAGAGGGTCGTCGTCGGCGCTGGAATCTCGAAGTTGGAGCTTGCGGAGCATAGCGCTTGAACGAAAGTACTTGGAGCGTTGAGAGCGAAGTTGTGTGAAGCCTTGGGGGTGAACCCCCCTTTTATAGCACCCATAGGGGCGCCTGAGTCGATGGGGGTGCCTACACGTGGCCTCTCCTGCGAGAACTGTTATCCACAAGCTCGGTCAGCGCTCATCCACTTGACTGAGGCGCCTAGGCTGATGGGGCGCATGTGTTAACACAGGCGCCTAGGATGACTTGGTCCAGAGTCTTCGTGGCAGTCTGCTTCGTTTGTTTTGTTTTTGCCTTGCACTTGGGGCGCCCGTATCCATCCGAGCGCCTAGCCCCAGTGAGGCGCCTCACTCCTTTGAGGCACCTCAGTTGCAGAAACACATTCCTTCATTCCCTGCAACCAAGGTTAGTTCCAAAACACAAGAAGCACAACATCTTAGCCATTATTTATAGCCTAAGTTGTCTTGGTTCTGACTTTGGGTTTCCCAAATGGAACCCTAGGTCAAACCGACGCCTACTGTTCCCTCGCAAGGGAACGCGTCCTCACCTACTCCTCTCAGGAGATTTTATCTTTTGACAACCGGCTCCTCCGGTTGGACTTTTGCCTAATCCTCCCGATCATGTCTTCGTGCCCAGTCTGCGACTAGGACTTCTTGGACAACTTCCGGTCAGGTCTTCGGTGCCCAGCCCTTTGCCAGGACTTTTTGCCCAGTCCTGGACCAGGACTTCTTTGCCCAACTTCCGGTCAGATCTTCTTGCCTTGTCCTTGACCAGGACTTCTTGCCCAGCCCTTTGCCAGGACTTCTTGCCTAGTGTACCTAGGACTTCTTCCTGCACACTTAGTAAGCTTGTTAGATCACATTAACACCATAACTTCTGAACCCTTTGCCATTATCAAAACACAGGTTTGACTTAGGTGCTTCCTGCACCAACACTTATTGGTATCATGCACCATACCTGCACCGTTGCATACTGACGACAGTTGGGCTTCCATGTGGTTAAGCCGTCGTCAGTCATCTAGTTGCTTTGCCACTCAACCACTTGTTATGGTAGTTGCTAGAGTGCGAGTAACCATCCTGTTACGCCACACTCGACCACTCATGTACAGCGGATGTTGGAGTTGTAGGCAAGCAATTGACACTCTCACATTTATTTTCGAGGGATATCAGAGTTGTTGGTGGCTCCCACTTTATTCTCGGGGTTTTTGGAGTAATTGGCTCCCCAGCATCCTGTCCACTCAACCACATATATCAGTGGTATTCATTGGAATGCGTACAGTTGTCACAGCCCTACACACTCAGCCACATAGATGTGATGTATTGGCGTCTTGACTGGCGTCAGGGGTGGCACATGTCATTGCATCATGTGCATCTATTGCATTTATGCATTTTCTTATGTTTGTTGCAATTATATGAGCTATGATTGCTGTATTTGGTTAACATGTATGTATGTTTAATACTATGATATTTCGTATGCTTTCACGTTGTTGTATACATGCTTAGAGGTTCTTTTATTTCCTAGAGATTGTGCATTGTTGTATCCGTTGTTTGATATATCCTTTTGATGTCATGCATTTGTCTACTCATATACCCGTAGACTCCGCCCGAACTCACCACCCCTACCATCTATTTTTATTTTAGGTAGCAGGTAGATGCGCTACCTGGGGCCAGGAGAGGATCCAGTTGTCAGTCCTATGGTGTCGAGTTTGTTTCCCTATTTGGTTTACTATCGTAGTACTTTATTTCTGCATTTTTATTATTTTCGCATTTACTTCATGGACTGTTAGATGTATTATTAGTTCGATGTTGTCGTAGTAGAAGTATGTTCATCTTTGGACTCATGTTGGAGTTTCGTCGGTATTCGGATTTTCGTTAGCTTTATTTCTGCTAAAAGACAATAACGGTTTAAAATGATTAAGGTTAGTTTATCTTTATCTTTCATATTGATATAAACTGCGTAGTTGTGTATTTAATTTTCAGTTTTGATGGCTGAGCCATTTTATGTCATGAGGATTATGTATTATTTGACTCAACTTGTCCGCCGTACAGGGGAGATGCTGTCCGATTTTCATGTAAGCATGTGCCTCTGGGGGGCGTGACATAGACGAAGTCCTAGCGAGTGAAGCTGGGCATGAAGACCTGATCGTTGGTCGGTCAAGAAATCCTGGTGAGTGAAGTTGGGTAAAAGTCCTGGTGAGTGACGCCAAGCAAGGTAAAGTCCTAGTGAGTGAAGCTATGTAATGGGAAATCCTAAGGAGTTGACCTTAGGTAGTAAAATCTTATAGAGTTGACTCTAAGTAAAGCCTAGTAGGTCAAGTAGACTTATAGAACTAAGCTTAGGATTGTTTGTTTGACTTGTGTTTGTTTGTTTCGCAGGAACCTGGTGCTGAAGGCAAGATGGGAGAGCAAATGTAAGCATACGAAAAATCACGGCCTAGGACAGGGGGTTTCGGACGCCCTTGGGACCAAGTCCACAGGGTTTATCCATGGTGATAAGGCTCGACGAACTGGATCAGATAAGCATCAACTCAGGGGAGCCCAAGTCTCTGGAAAGTAATACATCAATTCTTTCATCCTACTACTCAGTCTCTAGAAAGCAAAAGTGCTAAGGTGAAGTTCTACGACCTACAAGACTCCAGAAAGATGTGCGATGCGCTTCAGACTTCCGGATTGGTCATGATCTGCTTTCTTTTTGGTTTGCTTTTATTATTACAAGTTATACTTATTTCATTTATTTGTTCTTATAATCTTGAATTGTAAAATGGGTTTTCACCGCCTTTAAAAATTCCATAAAAGAGACCATTAGTGGATTCATGCTGAGTACATACGCCTTAGACGTACTAACCCTGGGGGGGGTTGGAAACCAAGTAAATAAATTCCGTGTGTTACCTTTATCATGTTTCTATTTACTTTAATATTCCGCCACGTACTACTAATAACTCTGATAAGAAAGATGAACAAACAATGAGACGATAAAAGTTCACGAGAGTCCTCTCTATCGACGACACCAATCCTACAATTGGTATCAGAGCAGGAGGCTCTGATCGGACTCACCGCCGAAGGAGCAAGAAGGCCACAGATTAAGGAGGAGACAAGGGTGAAAAGGTAATTTTCATCATGTCAAGTTCTAAATTTCATATAACATGTTTCAAGTGCAGGGAGAGAGGACACAATTAAAATAAGTGTCCTACTCGTAAGATTAGAACATCACCACCGATGGCAACTGAGGAGCTAGTACCAGGAGCTCAGAGGGATAAGAGTCACATCAAATGCTTTAGTGTCAGAAGCATAAGCATTACAAGAATCAATGTCCAGAATAGAGGATAAGTAAGTCCACAATAATGGTAAACGCGAAAAAGGTAAATAAGGTACAAAAATTTAAATTCTGCAAAAATACTTAAACAACTCTTGCAAAGTTACAAGATTTTTCTGGTAATTTAGAAAATGTGTATGATAATAATTTTAATTTTTCTATCAAATTAAACTATCTACATGACAAATTAAAAACATTGTATGTTAAAATAAATGATAAGGATTTTAAAATAGACTTGAATAATATCAAAATCATAAATATTAATTCTGTAACTTTTACTATTAATACTATAATTTTAAAAATTAATTTTGATATCTTAAATCTAGTTTTAAAATGTTAACCTTGATTCAAATAAATCTCAAGATAACTCTTTAATTTATACTAATAATTCACAAGATAATCATAAAATTGTTATTAATAATTTGTAATATAATATGAAATATTAATAGATAATTCTCTAGACAACACGGATAATATCAATTTTAAGTAATTCTGAAATTTTAATTAATAACTTTGAAAATTATAATTCTGAAATTTTAATTCATAATTCTAAAAATATTTAAGTTGAAATTTTAATTTCTAAATCTGAAAAGTTTGAAAACACACATTTGATTAATTCAGAAAATTCAAAATTAAACAATTTAATTAATAAATTGTCTGAATTAAATAATTTAAATTTAATTAACTCAAAAATTCATAAAATTCAGAAATAAAACTTAATTAATTCAAACATAAGATAAATTTAATTTTCAAACTTAAAAATTCTACTCAAGAAAATGATAAAGCTAATCTAGAACTAGAAAAAATATCTAGACAGCTCAATAAAATTTTTAATTTATTTAGTTAAGATAAATCCAAATCTAACAATTCAATTAATATTTCAACCATATAAGATAAGCTAAATCTCAAAAACTCAAAATAAAATCATAAAATTATAGAAATTAAAACCAAAAATTTAATGAAGACTAATTCAAATTTTAACACAAAAAATTCAAATTATAATAAAGTACCCTTTAATTATGAAATAATGAATAATCCAAAATTAAATGGAAAAAAAATTGAATCATTACCATCACATACAATTTAATTATGAAACATTGAATAAAAAGTTCAAATTTAAATACCAAAATTAGAAAAAGAATAACTAATTATTAATTCAGAATTCAATCATTTTTATATTAAATTCTTAATTAATTCTTAAAAATTAAAATCTAATATGAATAAATTTCAAATTTTAATGTATAATAATAATTAATCTTTAATTGAAAATTCAGAGTTAAAATCTTAATCCAAAATTTAAAATTTGTTAATATAAAATTCGCGAACTAAATTTTAATTTAACATCTTTTTGTATAAAACTAAATAAAATTCTACCAAATAGAAAAATCAACTTAAAAATAACAAATGTGTCCATGTGGGTCGACACATTCACAAATTCATACGATCTGTATCAAATCGAGTTTTTATACTTTCTTAGAAATAAAATTAAAATGCTTTGATTTGATTTACACATTCATAATTGTCATGTTCATGCATCTATTTATTTTTTCTTATATATATATCTGTCATATTATTCATGCTAGCTTATTTCCTACTTAATTTAGAATGGCTAGATAGGAAAAAGGTTATTTGATACTTGGCCAACATAGTACCAAGATGGGGTGAGATGATAGTACGTTAAGGAAGCTTGGTCTAGGAAGCCAGGAAGGGTAAGGAGTACCCGACTTGGTCGACTTAGTTAAGTGAAACTAGTCAAAGCTATCTCACCACATCATAGACTAGTTAACCAGAGTTCTCAAATAGTAAATTAAAAATATCATTTCTTTAAAATGATTTATCTAAGGAAAGGGTCATTATTCTGATACTCAAGAAGACCCTTGTGTCTTGCCAAGACTTGGAAGCCAATTATTGATATTTACTTTTAGGTTACTACTTGTTAAACTTGAATCTAACTCAAGGTCAAATAATCGGCAAAAAAAAATTGAGAAAATTAATCACACATCTCACAACACCTATAAGGTTACCATACTTGTTTGTATTGGGACACTTAAAATGTGTGAGATGAAAAGGACTAATTAATTGATAAATATATTCAAAATATTTTAAAAATTCTTTGAATATTTTCTTAAAAATTTATTTTCAAAATAGTGATTTAAATATAATAATATTTTAATGAATTTCATGTATGATTGTGCGTACTTAAAATAAATTTCAAAAACTTATATATCTCTTTGAAAATTATTTAACATACACTTAGACACAAACCCTCTAGGTCAATACTAAAGTCCCTTAAGACACTTATGTAGAGTTCCTTGTAGTTAGCAAGGGTAACTAGAAGATGTCAGGTTCAAGGGGAGTTATTTTTCTCGTAAAAATTATATGTTTTTGAGAAAAAAATAGTTTTCAAAAAATTATTATTTCTTTCAAAAACAATTTTTTCTTGAAAAATTATTTTTGGAAAAGTATTCTTTAAAAAAAATTATTATGTCTTTCCAAAATATTTTTTTTTCAAAAAATTACTTTTGGAAAAATATTCTTTAAAAATTATTATCTTTCAAAAATAATTTTTTTGGAAAAATATTTTTGGAATAATATTCTTTTAAAAATTATTATATCTTTCAAAAATATTTCTTTGGTCCATAAATTATTTTTAAAATAAATATTCTTTCAAAAAATTGTTATATCTTTCAATAATATTTTTTTTCTCTAAAAATTATTTTTGGAAAAATATGCTTTCAAAAATTATTATGTCTTTCAAAAATATTTTTTAACCTTATTTTTGAAAAATGAACTTTAATTACTCTTATAATTTGGACAAATTTTAAAGGCACATAGGAAGTTTTTCTTATAATCTGCAAGGATTTTTAAGATTGTGTTAGGCTTAGGGCGAGTCCTAATCAAAAGAACAGTTCATCTTTATAAATTGACTCTAGATTACTTAGAAAATTTTATATTTTTTTATAAAAAAAGTTACATTATTCTTTTCGTTTAAGTCAAGATCTAAGAGACATAGGAACATCATCTTATGGTCAATAAGCTTCCTAGGACTGTGCCAAGCTTAGGGAGAGTTCAAATTGAAAGAAACATTGGAATTTTCAATGATACTTTATTGTTCAAAATATTTTTGAAAAACTCTTAGTCATTCAAACAATTTTTGAAATTTACTTTACTTTGAAAAATCTCTAAGACACATAAGAAAGTTTTCTTGTAGTTAACAAGGTTTCCTAGGATTATGTCAATTAGGGAGGATCCAAACTAAGAAATTTATGGCTTTTTCTTCAAAAATTAAATACATATTAAAAATATTATTTTGATTAGAAAATCTCTAAGACACATAGGAAATTTTCTTGTGGTCAATAAAATTCCTAGGATTGTGTCAGATTTAGGGAAGTCTAAATCAATGAAACACTTATCTTTTTCTAAACTTTTTCCCAAGTACATAACATTCCTTAAATATTTTCAAAATAAGAAAGTACTTAGTTTCTTCTTTCAAGCACATAAAAAGGTTTTTGAAAATAACATTTTTTTATTAAAAACTCTAAGTATTTTCTAAATGAGGAGAGAGTACCTTAAGTTAGATATCTTGTGAGTCTCCCAAATGTTGACCTAAGCCCCTTAAACCCAAACTTAACTTAAGACTATTGTCAAACATAAAAAAAAAGAGATTGTTGGTGCCGAAAATATCAAACAAGAACAGTCAACCTCTAGGATTTTGATGTTTGACAATATTCCAACGTCTGGTCAGTCTAACTAAGGGTTAAGCCAAACTAAACTTGATATTTGGAAGGGTAATCCCTGGTCTGATCAGTGTGATCAAAAGGTTAGCCAAATAGGACTTGATGTTTAGTAGAGTGATTAGCAAAGAACCTACGGTCGGTTAGTTTGACCAAGAGCTAAGTCAAACATGACTTGATGTTTGGCAGAGTGATTAGCAAAGAACCCAAGGTTGGTCAGTTTGACCAAGGGTTAAACCAAATAGGACTTGATGTTTGGCAGAGTGTGTTAGTGATATGAGAAAAGTGTCCTAAGGCAATCGCCTTATGATTGTAATCATTTATTTTAATAAATGAATATTCACTATTTGAGTATACATGTTTATGTATTTGATTGAGATCTTAAACTCATTTACTGAATGTCCGCAATATAATTCACAGCATGAGAGAATTTGTGATGAATTCACAACTAGTGATTATCTCTGCATGTGCAATTGTGAAGTATTGAAATTGTCCCTTGTCGATGAATTGATAAATACGGACACTATCAATTCTGTTGAGACTAGCATGGGTTATTCTCTAATCAGCTGATTCTCACTGGCTGGTGACATTGGGATGTCCGGAGATAAACATGAATGCTAGTTAAGGGAACTAGTTCATTGGAGTGACTGGCTGTAAAACTTCATATGGTAGTCTATATATATAGATATGTCAATGAAGTTCTTACTGCAGCTTAAGTGCTATGTTCCTTTGACTTGCGGTGTTCAAGTCATCTTGGTCATGGAGACTTATACTTTGACATCTTAAGCAAGCATCTCCAAGGAGGTGTGGACCCAGGATGATTGGGTATAAGCCGAAGTGCCCGAAGATGTTTGAACAGCCTACAAAGGATTCACCACTCCTTGCGAGGAGATGTATACCCAAGGCCTATCATCGGATTGTTACTCGAAGCCTCTGGCCAGAGCATGACATGTTCAGAGTATGAATCTCTTAAATACATGAGAGTAATTAGAATCCGTAGGACGAGAAAACGTTACTTGGGCTAGGTGTGACGTAGTCAGCCTAGTGGGGACTAACATACATAGACCATGTCCTGAACCAAGTGGGTATAAGATGGTGAAGGGAATGGGGCATGATTCATTATAGCTGCTAAAGGGTTTCAGAATTATTTCTGAGGTCAACTGTTGATCTTTCGATTAATTGGGGATCATGATGTACTACTAGGTGCCACTCATGATCGTTCTATAATTGATTAATTATAGACGGCCAACATTAACTGAAAGCTTATTTAGTCACACACACTACGAGTAATCCGAGGGATTTAAAATGAGTTAAAAATTAGATTTTCCAATCAAGAGAGATTAGGTTTGGTTGGGCCAAACGATAAGTCGAATCTGAATTTTTCAGTGATGCATCAAAAGTGTAAAATGGCTAAGTCTTTTGAAGACTTAATAGATGAATTAAACGAGTTTAATTCATTGGGGCGAGGCTTGGATGGGCCGGCCAAAGTGGGTCTCCATCCTCTTTGCTTGGCCGGCCGCAACAAAGGGAGAGAACCAAGTTTTTGGTTCAATTTATAAAATAAACCAAGTGTGGTTTGTTTTATAAAATTATGGATTATATAAATTTTTATATAAACCAAGGTTTGGTTTATTTTTCATGAAAATTAAAATGTGTTGGATCGTGAAAAACCGATAGAGGGGGGGGTGAATATCGGAAATCGCTCTTTTTCGGAAAACTAAAACTAAGTGCACAGCGGAAATAAAAATACGAGACACAGCACAAAGACACAGTGATTTTTACTTGGTTCGGAGCCTGTGACGACTCCTACTCCAAGGCCCACGGTCGTTGACCGTTTACTTTGGGCAATTCTATATTCGCGCAAATAGGTTACAATGATTTCAATTACAAAGAGAGTGCAATTAAATAATAATAAAATATTAAGCTCTTCGTTACCGACGTCCGGAGTGTATCGATTCTTTTTGGGGCAGCGGGACGTCGTCGGCTCGAGGTGAGGCGTTTCTGGAGCAAGGCACGAGCGTAGAAGAGCGTGGAAGCTTTGGAATCAAGTTGATGTGAAGCTTGGGGTCGAGGGGTGCTATTTATAGCCCCTAGGGCGCCCTGGACGTCGGGGGCGCCCTGCCAAGTGTCATCCGATCCGCAGTTTGCTCGGTCAAGCTTTATCCCGCCTAAATAGGGATGAAGTTTGACCATTGGGGCGCCCTGGTCGCTGAGGGCCCTTTGTTGACCCAGTCTTCTCGGCTGGATAGATTTGATCGGCCTCGCTGGCGTAGGCGCGAAGCGCCTTGGACCTGAGGGCGCCCTGGGAGCTCAGGGCGCCCTGGCTGCTGAGGGTGCCCTGGCTGCAGAGGGCGCCTCGGCCAGTTGTTAGCCGCACACCTTTTTGCCTTACTTGTTTCTTGTTCACCTTGGAGGCGCCCTAGACACTCAGGGCGCCCTACTCAGCTGCTGCCTCACTCCTTTGAGGCTCTCTGAGCTGCAGACACACGTTCCTTTGGTCCTGCATCCAGGGTTAGTCCGAAACACAATAAAACAATTAATTATTATTTTATACAGCCTTAGCTGTCTTGGTTCTGACTTTGGTCTCCACAATGGAGTCCTAGGTCGAACCGACGCCTACTGTTCCCTCGACGGGGAACGCGTCCTCACCTACTCCTCTCGGGAGAATTTACCTGATGCCAACCGCTCCTTTGGTTGGTCTTTTGCCTGACGGTCATTTGTCAGGTCTTGTGAACTGGCAGTCCTTCGCTAGTTGCCTAGCAGTCCTTTGCTAGGGCTTGAGATTGACAGTCCTTCGCCAGTGCCTAGCAGTCCTTCGCTAGGGCTTTTTACCCTGGCATTCCTTCGCCAGTGCCTAGCAGTCCTTCGCTAGGGCTTTTACTGCACACTAGATTAACTTGTTAGAAAGCAAGACAGACTTAACTTTTGACCTATGTTGCCATTATCAAAACACAGGTTTGACTTGGGTGCATCCTGCACCAACAATCTCCCCCTTTTTGATTTATGGCAACCCTAGTTCAAAAAGTTAAGTTTAAGCAAAATATAAAACAGTTTTAACTTTTGTTCCCTCCCCCTGGAAGGAATCTCCCCCTAGATTTTTTAAAAATTCGTGGGGTTAAAAAAACTTTACTTGTACTTTGAAAACTTTAAGTTTTAGGTCTTTAGAGGTGACTTAAGCTAAAAATACATAGTAGAGTTTTTTAAAGCATAATTAGATTACCAAAAAAAATTTAAAGTCTTAAGTTTTAATGTACTCAAAAATGTTAGCTTAAGTACTCAGTAGGATATAGCAAGCTTAAGTACTTAGTAGGATTTGATACACTTTAGTACTTGACAATTTTGAAATACTTAAGCTTTAGTGAGAAAAAATTTGACAAGCTTAAGTAAGAGCCTTTTAAAAGGCTAGAGTACTTTGCAAAATTTTGAGAGCTTGAGCAAAAATTTAGAGGCTAGAGTACTTAGCAAAATTTTGAAATCTTTAGCAAAATTTTGAAAGTTGACGCTAAAGTATTTAGAAAAATAATTTTCGAAACTTTTTGAATAAAGGAAAAATTTAGAAAAAAATAATTTTTGAAACTTTTTGAATAAAGGAAAAATTTGGAAAAAAAATTTTCTCTTATCTCTATCTCTCCCCCTTTGCCATATATCAAAACAGACAAATATAGCATGAATACAGAAAATGATAATTTGCTGTACTGAACCAGTTAGATTTACACTAGATCAATCAATTATACTAAATCAATCAATTATCTCTGTTGGGACCTGTCTAACCCAATTAGCTACTTACTAACTGTTATATACAGTAGTTTTTGCTAGGGTTAGTCAAGTTAAGTGTTTCTGTTCAAGTTAGATTTTCTAAGCTTGACACTTAACATGATTGCTGTATAAGTTGTATTTAGTGCCCCAATTACTGCAGATGCACTGACTTAAAGCATCTTGAATTAAGGCAAAGACCTAAGCATCTCAACCCTTTCTAGGTTATCAATCATAAGTACCCTAAGGTGCTTGTGAGATGCTGGCTTCTAAGTCTATAGGTGCATGCAGTTCTAGGGTTAGGGCCTAGCCTAAGTCCACTTTCGAAAAATCCCTAGTTTTGAAAGGGGGTAGTTTTTAAATAAAACTAAGTCGAAAGGAAAAAAAACTGATTTTAAAATTAAGTAAAGCAATTTTTCAAATTCTATTTTTAGAAACAATTTTTTTTAAATAAAGAAAAAAAAATTGAGTTTCTCTATTCTACAGAGTAGAATCCTAACTGCCTTCTTAGTGAGCTGAACTCAAACTCAGGTAAGGGCTTTGTGAATATATCAGCTAGGTTGGATTTAGAGTCAATATACTTGAGTACTATTTCACCCCTGGTTACATGGTCTCTTACAAAATGATGTTTGACTTCTATATGTTTAGTTCTGGAGTGTTGGATTGGGTTCTTAGTTAAATTAATTGAACTTATATTGTCAATAAATACTTGAGTTTGGGTGTAGTTGAGCTGATAGTCCTTAAGTGTGTGCATCATCCATAAAAGTTGAGCCACACATTCTCCTAATGCCACATACTCAGCTTCAGTTGTGGATAGAGCTACACAGTGTTGTTTTCTGCTGCACCAACTAACTAGACTCTGACCTAGCAGTTGGCAGCTTCCACTTGTGCTCTTTCTATCTAACTTACAGCCTGCATAGTCAGAATCTGTATATCCTGTTAAATCAAAAGTTGAAGTTCTAGGATACCAAATCCCTACATTTAGGGTGCCCTTTACATATCTTAAAATTCTTTTTAGGGCTGCTAAGTGCGTTTCCTTAGCACAAGTTTGGTATCTAGCACACATCCCTACAGCAAAAAGAATATCAGGTCTGCTGGCTGTAAGGTACAGTAGGCTACCTATCATACTCCTATAGAGTTTAGGGTCCACTGGTTTACCATCAGGGTCACTATCTATTTTTACATTAGTGGCCATGGGGGTACTTATACTTTTAGAATTATCCATTTTAAATTTCTTTATTAATTCTTTAGCATATTTGAATTGATGAACGTAGTTACCATCCCTAGTTTGTTTGATTTGTAGTCCTAGGAAAAATGTAAGCTCACCAACTAAGCTCATTTCAAATTCATCTTCCATTATCTTGACAAATTCTTTTAGAAAGTAGGTGTTGGTGGATCCAAAGATTATGTCATCTACGTAAATTTGGGCAATAAATATATCTTTTCCTAGGGTTTTAATGAATAGGGTTGAGTCAATTTGGCCTTGTTTAAATTCTTTAGTAGTTAAGTAAGTTGATAGTCTTTCATACCAAGCCCTAGGTGCTTGTTTTAATCCATATAGGGCTTTAGTTAGTTTGTAGACATGGTTAGGTTTGTCTAAGTCCTCAAACCCGGGGGGTTGCCCTACATAAACTTCTTCTTTAATAAATCCATTTAAAAAGGCTGACTTTACATCCATTTGATATAATTTGAATCCTTTATGGGATGCAAAGGCCAATAACATTCTAATGGACTCAAGTCTAGCTACTGGGGCATATGTTTCATCATAGTCTAGTCCCTCTACTTGGCTGAATCCCTTAGCTACTAAGCGGGCTTTATTTCTGACTATTTCTCCTTGATCATTTAGCTTGTTCCTAAAGACCCACTTAGTATCTATAATGGATTTACCTTCAGGTTTAGGCACTAGTTCCCAGACTTGGTTCCTCTCAAATTGGGCTAATTCTTCTTGCATGGCTATGATCCAATCAGGATCAGGCAGGGCTTCTTCTATAGTTTTGGGTTCAATTTTTGATATCATAGCTATTTGACTAAGGTTCCTATAGGAAGACCTAGTCCTGACTCCTAGAGTTGGATCACCCACAATTTGATCGGTTGGGTGACTAAGTCTGGGTTTCTTTGTTCTTCTAGAGCTTGGTTCAGCCTCAGGTCCGGCTGGTTGGTTTGGTTCACTATTTGGTTCGATTCTTTGGACTGGTTCATTTGGTGGTTCGATTCTTGGTTCATTAATTGGTTCAATAGTTAGTTCGTTTAAGGGTTCAATTAATGGTTCAATAAGTCGTTCATTTTCTTGGTCAGAGTTTGATGAAATTGGTTCTGGATTATTAGAATTTGAATTGATTTCTTCATCAAAAATTAAGTTGGTTGTTTCTTCAATTTTCTTAGTTTGTTTGTTGTAAACTCTATAGGCTCTACTTGTGGTTGAATACCCTAGAAAAATGCCTGGGTTTGACTTGGATTGAAATTTTCCTAAATAGTCTTTGGTGTTTAGGATATGGACTTTGCACCCAAAGACCCTTAGGTAATGTAGGTTTGGAAGTCTATGGTAGTACAGTTCATAGGGGGTTTTGTTGTGTCGCTTATTGATCAAAACCCTATTTTGGATATAACAGGCTGTACTAGTTGCTTCTGCCCAGAATTGGTTTGCTAGTTTAAACTCGTTGAGCATAGCCCTAGCGGCTTCTTGTAAGGTTCTATTCCTTCGCTCAACTATCCCATTTTGTTGGGGGGTTCTAGGACATGAAAATTCATGTAAATACCCATTTACCTTACAGAATTCATCAAATTTTTGATTTTCAAACTCTCCCCCGTGATCACTCCTAAGTCTTTTAATTTTAGTGTCATTTTGATTTTCAATTAGTTTACAGAATTCAATAAATAGATTTAGGGTTTCATCTTTGGTTTTTAGGAACCTAACCCAGGTAAATCTAGAGTAATCATCAACTATTACTAAGCAGTATCGGTTCCCGCTTAGTGACTTGGCTCCATGTGAATCAAATAGGTCAAGGTGCAGGAGCTCAAGTGTGGTTTGAGTTAAATCAGACTGAATTAGTCTGTGATTGGATTTGGTTTGCTTACCTTGATTGCATGATTCACATATTAGGTTTTCATTATTTTTGATGTTGGGGATACCTTTGATTAAGCCAAGTTGGGTAATTTTTGAGATAGTTCTCAAATTGGTATGTCCTAATCTCCTATGCCAGAGGTTTGATTGTTCTAATTGTGTTAACATACATTTGGGTATAATAGGAAGATTTATAGTGTATACATTGTTTTTCCTAGTGCCCTTAAGTATGATTTCTGAGTCTTGTTCATTTTTAATTAGGCAGTTGGAACTGTTGAAAGTAACTCTATAACCAGAATCACATAACTGACTTATGCTAAGCAAGTTAAAATTAAAGTTTTCAACCAATAGAACTTTTTTAATAATGAAATCAGATTTAAGCTCAATGTTACCTGACCCAATTACCTTGAGTGTAGCATTATTGCCAAAAGCCACTGAGCCTAGGTTTTTGAGTTTGAGCTTGGTGAACTTCAATTTATCTCCAGTCATGTGTCTGGAGCAGCCGCTATCCAACATCCATTGGTCCAAATCTTTATGTTCCTACGCATAAAGAATTTTCTTGATTTGGATCCAATTAGAATCAGGAACAGCTTAAATTGAGTTTCACTGCCTAGTCTGTCTCACCCAAATCTAGGGTTTTTAATCACGTTAACCTTATAGGTTTTGTGAGACAGGTTTTGATAGTTTTGAAAATTTTTAAAATTTTGATTAATTTTGAAGGATAATTACATTTTAAAAACATAATTAATTTTGAAAACAATTAAAAATGTTTAAATCTATAAATAACTGAAATTTTGTGTTAGATTCGAATTTGACAAAAATTAATTTGAATTTGAAATTCAAAAATTAGCTTCCAGGTCTTGGCGAGGCACTAGGCCTTCTTTGGCCGAAGCCTTATGGGATCATCTACCCTTTCCTTGACAAAGCCTTTTAATGAAATTTCATTTTCAAAATCAATTTCTGAAAAATTTCTGGTCTAACTAGTTTGGGTTTTGGATCGGTAGCTTCGGCTAGTTCCGCCAGTCTAAAGAGACCAAGTGAACTTGATCTTATTAGAATTGGTTTCCCCAATGTACTATCATCTCACCTCCACCCAATACTATGTTGTCAAATTTCAGCTAAGTTTGTTTAGTCCTTAAGCTAGCCTAAGTCTAAGCATGGTATATTGTAGAAATTAAGTAAACAGGCAAATAATCAAGCAACTTAAATCAATAATAACAAGTTTATCTAATAATGAAAATAGTTTTCAGTTTGGCTCCCCCTGGACTAAAGCCACGGTGATGGTTAGGCAAGATGTGAATCTTGTCCTTGGGGATCCAATACTGATTTGATCCAGTTGGTTTGTTCAGGCATAGTTTAGGTACCCATGCCTGAATTTTACCTCTGGACTGATTCAATACAGACAAATATGATCTTTGTCGGGATTTGGTTCGGTAGCCAAGTCCGGATCGATTTAGAACTGATTTCTGTTTTCCAAGGATCATGTCAAGACCCTTGGAACCAGATGTAAATCGTTCTAAAGCTGTTCTAAATTCCTTAACCTGAGTTTTCAGGGAGGAGTTCTCCTTTTCAAGTTTTTCAACTTGAATAGAAGTTCCTTCCTGAACCTTCTCGGTTAAGGGTTTAGAGTCAGCTCCCTCTTTCAGGAGTTTTACTTCCTGTCGGAGGGATTCGACTCGGAGTTTGGCTTTAGCCAAGTCTCGAGAAAGAAACGAAATCAACTCACTTAATTGCAATTTATTAAAACCAGTTACCTTTATTTCTCCGTCTTCTGTGAAGGTCAGCTCGCCGTCCTCTTGTTCTGATTCTGATTCTGTCTCGACTTTATCCGAGGCGGTCAGAGCTAGGAGGTTGGACTGGGGTGCCTCTTCTTCTTCTTCTGAGGAAGACTCGTCCCAGGTTGCTTGCAGTGCCTTCTTTCTTCTCGGCTTTTTAGTCTCCTTTAGGTTAGGGCATTCTGACTTGTAGTGGCCCTTTTTCTTGCACTCGTAGCAGGTCACATTGGGCTTGTTTGCTGGTTCAGTTGGTTCGTCCTTTCTTCGGCTGGTTTTTCGTTTGTTGGTTCGGTTCTTCAGCTCCTTGTAGTAGCTTCGAGCGAGCCGGACCAGCTTAGTTTGATCTCTATCTTCTTCTTCTGAATCTGAGTCTGAGTTAGATTCGTTTCAGGTTCAGGCTTTCTTCTTCGTTGTTCTTCCAGTCTTGCCTGCAAGAAAAGCAATACCTTTCTCAACCATATTGGTGTTAGTTTGTTCGTGCAGTTCTAGTTCAGAAAATAATTCGTCTAATTTTATTTTAGAAAGATCTCTAGAGACCTTGTATGCATCTACCATAGATGCCCACAAGGTGTTTCTAGGAAAGGCGTTTAGAGTATACCTTATTAGGTCACGGTTTTCAACCTTGTGACCTATTGTGTGAAGACCGTTCATTACCTCCTGGATTCGTGCGTGGAGCTGGGCTGCTGATTCGTTGTCGGCCATCTTGATAGTGTAGAGTTTATTCAGCAGTAGATCCCTCTTGCTGATCCGAGTATCTGAAGTCCCTTCGTGCAGCTCGATCAGTTTTGTCCATAGCTCCTTTGCACTATTGAAGGGGCCCACGCGGTTCAGCTCTTCCTTTGTCAACCCGCATTGTAGGGTTTGTGTCGCTTTTGCGTCGGCTTCTATCTTGCGTTTTAGAGTGTTGTCCACTCCGAGTAGCTTTGTGGAAGTCCTTCTGCATTTCGGGGATCTCCAGACCGGACTGGATAATGATCCACATGTCCCCTGAGTTTTCAGGTGGACCTCCATGCGACTTTTTCCAGTAGGAAAAGTCTTCTCCACTGAAGAGTGGAGGTCTTGCGGTGCTGAATCCCTCTTGCATGGCCATTTAGACTGAAAAGGAAAGCTAAAAGAATTTGCCAAGACTTGGTCTTGGATTAGCAGTGCTGGATAAATTAAAGACAAGGGGTGTTGCACCAACCTTGCCAAAAAAAACGAATGAAATTTTTATCGAAAAATTCGTAAGATAAAGAAAATAGAATGATAAAATTAAAAAA
>JAGFNQ010003818.1:1458009-1481212 GCA_024364735.1 Boesenbergia rotunda | reverse complement strand
ACGATTTCTCGTAAGTGAATCGAACGACGTGTTACTCATAAGCGATGATGAACCTATCAGTTATGAAGATGTTCTGAAAAATTCAGAAAGGGACAAATGGCTTGAGGCCATGAAGTCGGAAATGGATTCCATGTACGAAAATCAAGTATGGGACTTGGTTAACCCACCTGAAGGGATTAAGCCCATAGGGTGCAAGTGGGTTTTCAAGAAGAAAACCGACATGGAAGGTAATGTAGTTACCTTTAAGGCTAGATTAGTGGCAAAAGGATATCGTCAAAAACAAGGAATTGATTATGACGAAACCTATTCGCCAGTAGCTATGCTTAAATCCATTCGGATGCTCCTAGCCATAGCAGCTCATTATGATTATGAGATATGGCAAATGGATGTGAAAACAGCTTTCCTTAATGGAAACCTGCTTGAGGATGTATACATGATACAACCTAAAGGTTTCACATCGGTTGATAAAACCAAAGTATGCAAGCTTCGACGATCCATATATGGACTGAAGCAAGCATCTAGGAGCTGGAACATCCGTTTTGATGAGACAATAAAAGAGTTTGATTTCTCACAAAATCCAGAGGAACCTTGTGTGTACAAGAAGGTTAGTGGGAGTGCAGTCGTATTCCAAGTATTATATGTTGATGACATCTTACTTATAGGAAACGATATATCAGTTTTACAGACAGTTAAAATTTGGTTGTCCAAAACTTTCTCCATGAAAGACCTGGGAGAAGCAACCTATATCCTTGGGATTAGAATCTATAGAGATAGATCAAAACGGTTGCTTGGTCTTTCGCAGTCTACATATATAGACCGAGTGCTAAAAAGGTTTAGCATGTCGGAATCCAAGAAAGGTTACCTTCCCATCAGGCATGGGATCAACCTTTCAAAGTCTATGTGTCCGCGCACAGAAGACGAGAGGATTTGCATGAATAAGATTCCCTATGCATCCGCGATAGGATCTATCATGTATGCTATGTTATGTACAAGGCCCGATGTATCATATGCTTTGAGCGTCACAAGCAGATACCAGTCGGATCCAGGAATGGATCATTGGGCGGCTGTCAAGACAATCCTTAAGTACTTAAGAAGAACTAAGGATGTGTTCCTAATATATGGAGAAGGAGATATGGTAATACGTGGGTATACAGATGCCAGTTTCCAGACAGATAAGGATGACTCCAAATCGCAGTCTGGATACGTATTTACTTTGAATGGAGGCGCAGTAAGTTGGAAAAGTTCCAAACAAGACACCGTAGCGGATTCTACCACGGAAGCGGAATATATCGCAGCTTCGGAAGCAGCAAAGGAAGCAGTTTGGATCAAGAAGTTTGTCTCAGAACTTGGTGTGGTTCCAACCATTGATGAAGCAGTGCCGGTTTACTGCGACAACAATGGAGCTATTGCACAAGCGAAGGAACCAAGGTCTCATCAGCGATCCAAACACGTGCTTCGACGCTATCATCTGATCAGAGAGATTATAAGTAGGAATGACATACAAATTGAGAGAGTTCCCACTGAAAGGAATATAGCGGATCCTTTAACTAAGGCCTTGCCTCAAAGCAAGTTTGAGGGTCATGTTAGAGCCTGTGGTATTGGATACCGTAGCGATTGGCATTAGGCCAAGTGGGAGTTTGTTAGTGATATGAGAGAAGTGTCCTAAGCAATCGCCTTATGATGTAAACATTTATATTAATAAATGATAATTCACTATTTGAGTATACATGTTTTGTGTATTTGATTGGGATCTTAAACTCATCTACTGAATGTCCGCAATACAACTCACAGCATAAGAGAATTTGTGATGGGATCACAACTAGTGATTATCTCTAATGTGCAATTGTGAAGTATTGAAATTATCCCTAGTCGATGAATTGATAAAAACGGACACTATCAATTCTGTTGAGACTAGCATGGGTTATTCTCTAATCAGCTGATTCTCACTGGCTGGTGACATTGGGATGTCCGGAGATAAACATGGATGCTAGTTAAGGGAACTAGTTCATTGGAGTGACTAGCTGTAAGACTTCATATGGGAATCTACATGTAGATATGTCAATGAAGTTCTTACTGCAGCTTAAGTGCGATGTTCCTTTGACTTGCGGTGTTCAAGTCATCTTGGTCATGGAGACTTATACTTTAACATCTTAAGCAAGCATCTCCAAGGAGGTGTGGACCCAGGATGATTGGGTATAAGCCGAAGTGCCCGAAGATGTTTGAACAGCCTACAAAGGATTCACCACTCCTTGCGAGGAGATGTATACCCAGGCCTATCGTCGGATTGTTACTCAAAAACCTCTGGCCAGAGTATATCATGTTTAGAGTGCGAGTCTCTTAAATACATGAGAGTAATTAGAAATCCAAAGGACGAGAAAGACACTACTTGGGCTAGATGTGACGTAGTCAGTCTAGTGGGGACTGACACAAACAGACCATGTCCTGAACCAAGTGGGTATAAGGTGGTGAAGGGAATGAGGCACGACTCATTAGAGCTGCTGAAGGGTTTCAGAATAATTTCTTCTGAGGTCAAACCGTTGATCTTTCGATTAATTGGGGGTCATGATGTACTACTAGGTGCCACTCATGATCGTTCTATAATTTGTTGATTATAGACGGCCAACATAAATCGAAAGCCTATTTAGTCACACGCACTACGAGTAATCCGAGGGATTTAAAACGAGTTGAAAATTGGATTTTCCGATCAAGAGAAATAAGTCGAATCTGAATTTGTCAGAGGCGCAATGGAAGCTAAAAATGGCTAAGTCTTTTGAAGGCTTATTGGGCGAATTAAATGAGTTTAATTCGCGATCGGTTTGGGTTGGTTTGGCCGGCCAAAGAGGGTGCCAAACCTCTTTGTTGTGGCCGGCCATTAAAGGGGAAGAAAACCAATTTAATTGGTTTAATTAATAAAATAAATCTAGCGCGATTTGTTTTATAAATTATGGATAAATAAATTGATATATAAAGAAATTTATATAAAGAGATTTATAAAGAAATTTGTAGTAAATTTATTCTTTTTATGGAAATTAAAATAAACCATGAATTGGTTTAATTTTAATTTATAAAATCAATTATGAATTGATTTATCCATGATAAGAAAATTTTATACAAATTTTATTCCATAATTAAAAGAGAGAAAGTATTTGTTTTATTATAAAGTTAGTTATAATAAAACTTGGCTAAACGGAATAATTAATAAGAGAATTTATAGGATAAATTTCTTATATAAAATTCCGTTAAAGAGGAGACTTGGCAAGGGAGATGATACTATATAAAGGAACCAAAGGCAAGCCCTTAATTCCAATCAATTGAGTTGTCAATTGGTATAGAGCTAATCTCTCCCTCTCTCTCTTATTCTCTCTTCCCCTTAGGGCCGGCACCCATTTTGGGACCTAGGGCCGGCGCCCCTTTGCAAGACCTAGGGCCGGCGCAAGCTTCCTCCACCTAGGGTTGGCGCTTCCTCCTCCTAGGGCCGGCGCAAGCTTCCATCAAGAAGGAGAAGAAGAAGAAGAAGAAGAAGCGGATCGCATCTCCTTCTTTCCGGAATTTGGATTCCGATTCTTGGTGGTTAGTTTCCTTTCTTCTTTCTTGATCTTCTAGTTGTGTCTTCGGAGAATCTAGTAGTTCTCGTCAACACAAAACTCGTGGCTTTGCGAAGTCATCCCGAAGAAAACTCAGCGTGGACGCGAATAGAGGCGGAGCTTCCAAGGGACGCTACGGTTGGATCTCGTCCCTTACTTCGAGTTACGAGAGGTACTTAGTAAATTAGTTTACTTTTCCGCAATGTTTTAATTTATGATTATGTCAACACATCATAAGGTTGCATGCTAGATACGTGGTTAAAATAATTTAGGAAATTATTTTATGCTAATTCTTCCGCTGCACGTAAAAATTTAAAATTTTACGAACCCGTATCCTTGTCGACATGCACCCGGTCCCAACAATTAGGTCACACTAATGTTAGACTAATTTCTAAAATTACCCAACTTGGTCTAATTAAAGGAGTACCAAAAATTAAGAACTATGAAAACATGATATGTAACTCATGTAACCAAGGTAAACAAACCAAGTCTAATCACAAGCCAATTCAATCAGACTTAACCCAAACTACACTTGAGCCCCTGCACCTTGACCTATTTGATTCACATGGAGCTAAGTCACTAAGCGGGAACCGGTACTGCTTAGTTATTATCGATGATTATTCTAGGTTTACCTGGGTTAGGTTCCTAAAAACCTAGGATGAAACCCAAAACCTGTTTATTGACTTATGCAAGATAATTGAAAATCAAAATGATACCAAAATCAAAAGATTTAGATGTGATCATGGGGGAGAGTTTGAGAATCAAAGGTTTGAGGAATTCTGTAGAATAAATGGATATATTCACGAATTTTCCTGTCCTAGAACCCCCCAGCAAAATGGGATAGTAGAAAGAAAGAATAGAACCCTTCAGGAAGCCGCTAGGACCATGCTCAATGAATTTAACCTAGCTAACCAATTTTGGGCAGAAGCAATAAGTACGGCTTGCTATATCCAAAATAGGATCATAATTAACAAAAGACATAATAAAACTCCTTATGAACTATATTACCATAGACTGCCAAACCTACATTACCTAAGGGTCTTCGGGTGCAAAGTCCATATCCTGAACACTAAGGACTACCTAGGTAAATTTCAGTCTAAGTCAACCCCAGGAGTCTTCTTAGGATATTCAACAACTAGTAGGGCCTATAGGGTTTACAATAAACAAACTAGTAAAATTGAAGAAACAACTAACTTAATCTTTGATAAAGAAACTAATCCAAAATCTGATAACCAAAACTTGAACCACTCAAATACTGATCAGGAAGACAATGAACAATCAATTGAACCATCAATTGAACCACTAATTGAACCTATAAATGAACCAACTACTACATCAACTGAATCAATAACTAAACCAACCCAAGCAGTTGAACAGAACACTGAACCGAACCATCCAGCCGGACCTGAGGCTTAACCAAGTTCTAGAAGAGCCAAGAAACCCAGGCTCAGTCACTCTTCTGATCAAATTATGGGTGATCCAACCTTAGGAGTTAGAACTAGGTCTTCCTATAGAAATCTTAGTCAGATAGCACTAATTTCGAAAATTGAATCGAAGACTATAGAGGAAGCCCTACCTGATCCTGATTGGATCATAGCTATGCAAGAGGATTTAGCCCAATTTGAAAGAAACCAAGTCTGGGAACTAGTACCTAAACCTGAGGGCAAGTCTATTATAGATACTAAGTGGGTATTTAGGAACAAACTAAATGACCAACGGGAAATAGTTAGAAATAAAGTTCGCTTAGTAGCTAAAGGGTTCAGTCAAGTCGAAGGATTAGGCTATGATGAAAGCTATGCCTCAGTAGCCAAACTTGAGTCAATTAGAATGTTGTTAGCATTTGCAGCCCATAGAGGGTTCAAGCTATACCAAATGGACGTTAAGTCTGCCTTTTTAAATGGGTTCATCAAAGAAGAAGTCTATGTTGGACAACCCCCTGGATTTGAGGACCTAGAAAAACCTGACTACGTTTTCAAACTTAAAAAGGCACTTTATGGGTTAAAACAAGCACCTAGGGCATGGTATGAACGTCTATCAACTTACCTGATTTCTAAGGAATTTAAACAAGGACAAATTGACTCCACCCTTTTTGTTAAAACCTTAGAAAAAGACATTTTCATTGCCTAAATCTATGTTGATGACATTATTTTCGGATCCACCAAGTCAAACTTTTTAAAGAAATTTGTAAAATTAATGGAAAATGAATTTGAAATGAGCTTAGTTGGTGAGCTCAATTTCTTCTTAGGACTGCAAATTAAGCAAATTAGGGATGGTATTATGTTCACCAATGCAAATATGCTAAAGTGTTAATAAAGAAATTTAAAATGGATAACTCCAAAAGCATAAGTACCCCTATGACCACAAATGTCAAAATTGATAGTGACCCTGAAGGTAAACCTGTAGATCTTAAGCTATATCGAAGTATGATTGGAAGTCTACTTTACCTTACAGCTAGCATACTTGATATCCTATTCTCTGTAGGAATGTGTGCTAGGTACCAAACATATGCTAAGGAATCCCACTTAGCAGCCCTAAAAAGAGTACTTAGGTACATTAAGGGCACCCTAAATGTAAGGATTTGGTATCCTAGGACTTCCACCTTTAAACTGTCAGGATATTCTGATTCTGATTATGCTGGATGCAAATTAGATAGAAAAAGTACAAGTGGAAGCTGCTAACTTTTAGTAAATAGTCTAGTCAGCTAGTGTAGTAGAAAGCAACACTGCATAGCCCTATCTACAACCGAAGTAGAATATGTTGCTTTAGGAGAGTGTGTGGCACAACTCTTATGGATGATGCACACTCTTAAGGACTTCCAACTTGACTACACCCAAACCCAAGTCTACATTGATAACATAAGCTCAATCAACCTGACTAAAAATCCAATTCAACACTCTAGAACAAAACATATAGAAGTTAAACATCACATTGTTAGGGATCATGTAGCCAGGGGTGAAATAGTCCTTAAGCATGTGGACTCAAAGTCAAACTTAGCTGATATCTTTACCAAACCCTTACCTGAGTCTGAGTTTAGCTCACTAAGATGGCAGTTAGGGTTATGCTTAGTAGAATAGGACTGCTCTACATGTTTTTTTTTAAAATTGTTTTATTTCTTATCTGTGAATTAATATGTTTTGAAAAATCTTTTTTTTAATTTAAAATAATTTTCTGACTTAGTTTTGTTCAAAAACTTATCCCCTTCAAAACTAGGGTTTTTTCGCAAATGGACTTAGCTTAGGCCCTAACCCTAGAACTGCATGCACCTATAGATCTAGAAACCAGCATCTCACAAGCACCTTAGGGTGCTTTTGACTAATAACCTAGACTGGGATGAGATGCTTAGGTCTATGCCATGATTCAAGATGCTTTAAGTCAGTGCATCAGCAGTAATTGGGGCAATAAATACAAATTGAACAGCAATCAGGTTAAGTGTCAAGCTTAGAAAATCGAACTTGAATAGATCACCTAACTTGACTAACCCTAGCGAAAGCTACTATTTATGACAGTTAGTAAGTAGCTAACTAGGTTAGACAGGACCCGAACAAGAAAGGTTTAATTTAGTTTGGCCCAGTTTAGGTTTATTAGAGTTGGTTCAATATAGAACTTCATTTTTTGCTGCTATACTTAGTTTTTTTTTTATATATGGCAAAGGGGGAGAGAAAGGAAAGGAGAAAAGAAATTTTTTATTTTTTTTAAAAAAAATTTTATCTCCTTTTCAAAATGTAAAGTAAATAACAAAAATGCTTACAAATGGTTTTCAAATCTAAGCATTTCAAAACGAAAATTTTTCTAAGTATGAAAAAACTTTTTGAAAATTTTTTCTTAAGTATGGAAAAGCTTATTGAAAAAATTTTTGGAAAATTTTTTCTAAGTATGAAAATTTTTCTATGTATGGAAAAACTTTTTGGAAAACTTTTTGGAAAATTTTTCTAAGTATGGAAAACTTGTTGGAAAATCTTCTAAGTGTGAGGAAAATTTTGTTTAAAATTTTTCTAAGTATTGAAAGCTTGAATTTTTTTTTAAAATCTAAAGTACTTAGAATGTTTTCAAAACCCCACTTATCTTTGAAAAACTCAGGAGGATTATATTTGGTTCATGGGGAGAAAACTGAGTGGTGTCATTGAATTCCTTGATTGTTTTTAACTTAACTTTTTGAACCATGTTGCCATAAATCAATAAGGGGGAGATTGTTGGTGCAGGAAGCACCAAAGTCAAACCTGGGTTTTGATAATGGCAAAGGAATCAGAAGTTAAGGTGTTATTGTGATCTAACAAGCTTACTAAGTGTGCAGGAAAAGTCCTAGGTACACTAGGCAAGAAGTCCTGGCAAAGGGCTGGGCACCGAAGACCTGACCGGAAGATGGACAAAGCAGTCCTGGTCGAGGACTGGGCAAGAAGTCCTGGCAAAGGGCTGGGCACCGAAGACCTGACCGAAAGTTGGGCAAGAAGTCCTGGTCGCGGACTGGGCACGAAGACCTGATCAGGTGGATTGGGCAAAAGTCCAACCGGAGGAGCCGGTTGGCAAAAGGTAAACTCTCTTGAGAGGAGTAGGTGAGGACACGTTGTAACGCCCGCCCTTCTCACACTAGGGCGGGGTTACGCGAACATAGTTTTCGTTTTAGCGGAAGCGTTTGAAACTTGAAACTTGAACATGATACATGTATAATCTTGTACTTGAACATGTAAGCATGAAACCTTTTAAACATCTTAGACATTGAGGAGAGCATGCTAGGTACCTTTACATTCTTACTTGCATAATAGAAGCATGCCACATAGCCATTTCTTAAGACAGAGTAGTAAGTATGAGGAAGGATAACATAATACTAAAGTTCTTTAGCAAGTCTAAACTAAGTACTTAGCATATGAGCGAGAGTGAGCATGAAATATCCATATGAGTCTAAATATCAGCAAGTAGCAACTTAGTAAGTATGATTCAACATTTAACATGCAATACTCAGCATATGCATAACTAAACAAAACATGAGTAGATCTTCTTCCACCATGCCACCACCACACACATCTTTGCCCCTCCTGCTGCTCCCTTTAGTTTATCCATTCTTTACCCTTTTCTGCAGTACAAGGGAAACATGGAAACTATAAGCATATAGCTTAGTAAGATCCCTTCCAACTCACAAAATCATACGTTCCATCAAGTAGAGAAAGCATCACGTCATAATAGTGCATAGCATTAAAAACACTTAACTTAACATAGCATAAGGGAGCATATGTACTTATCATAAGAAGCATACTTGAACTTAACATAATTCACCTTTATAGCATAATAGTCATATAGTCATGACAAAAATGCGAATGCAAGATGCTCTTTTGAAAACATACATAGGATAAGTACATGCATATGCTTTTCTTAAAATCATACATATAGGTACTTAAACATACATCCATCATCATTTGGGGGATCCCGGCTTGTACCACATACATACATACATAATGCGCGCATCCCTAATAGGCCGAGGTAGCTAGTCTCTAACCTACTAGGGAAACTAGGTCCGTTCATAGTCCGTCGACCTAGGGACGTCTCGGGAGCCCATCCCCTTACTAGGTCCGTTCATAGTCCGTCGACCTAGGGGCGTCTCGGGAGCCCATCCCCTTACTAGGTCCGTTCATAGTCCGTCGACCTAGGGGCTGCATCCGGAGCCCACCCGTGGACCTTGCTAGGGTCTGGTACAAGCCATACAAAGTAAAATAGCATACATGGATTTTTATCATATCATAAGCATAGCACATTCTTGTTTCTTACTAGGTCCGTTCATAGTCCGTCGACCTAGGGGTTGCATAGCACATTCTTATCATATCATAAGCATATCATCATAACCTATCACTTCATTGTCATATCATGAGCATGACATGCTTCTTATCTTATCATGAAGAGTGCTCTTAGTCCCGACTTACAGGGAAGCATCTCTTAGGCATTTCATCATACATAAGTCATGCATAACATAAGGGTGCTTAAAGAGCTTAAACATAGACATGTACATCATGATTCTTAGAGCATGAAAAAGCATGGGAGAAGACATGTTATCACCTATACTACTCATAGCATATCATGGGCATCCTTGGCGTGCCTAATTGGGATTGTAGCTTCCCCCTTAGCCCAAATTCTTATTTAATCAGAAAATTCCAGCATATAAACTCTAAGTTTAGAGCATGATAAACCATGAAAAACATTACACTAACATCATACATTAAGGTAGGCATCATAGAGGAGACATTAGAAGGCATGTTGGGGTTGTTACCCCTTCTTAAGTCCTACTTATCATTCTTTACAAAAAATTCCAGCATACATACCTTAGTTTCCAAATATGTTAAAATCATGAATAAACCATATTTACATCACATATCATCTTATATATCATAGGGAGGGTCATTATCAAGCATACTAGGAGTTTAAACCTCTCTAAGCCCTAAAAGAGGTCCTTGGCCGAAAATTCCAGCAAGCCTACTCCGGGTTTTTGGGGGCTTAAGGACAAGGAAAACATCATATTATCATCATATATTTAGTCACACATCATGAGGAAAAACATATGCAAGTATAGGAGTAGTTTAAACCCTCGCAAGCCCTAAAAACCTTCTTGGCCGAAAACATCAAGAGCTTCATCCTATGTTTAAACCCTTTTTAAACACTCGAAACTATTGTAATGCAGGTGAGGGGATTACTTACATCCTCTCGCTTGAATCTCCCCCAAGAAGTCCTTGAAGAGGAGGAGAGGAGAGTTTTCGGTTTTGAAGAGGGAAGAGTGAGGAAGAAGAAGAGAGGAAGTTATTCCAACTTCCCTTCACTTATTTATACTTTTCTCATGAAGAGACATGTCTCTTCACTTCCCTAGCTTTAACAAGCATGTTTCTTATTCTCTCAACATGAAACATGGCTTGGTGTGTTGGTTATGACATGATTAGTGTAACTAGGAGGTTCAAGGTTCAATCCTTGCTTCCTCCTTTCTACCTCTTCTTTTTATCACATTTTGCACTAATCCATATCAAAGCCCATTAAGCCAAGCCCATCATGAAATTTCATAATAATGATAATGTTTCATGAATTCATAATATTTCATAATAATAATAATGTTTCATGAATTCATAATATTTCATATGGGAAAATTTTGGAGTGTTACACACGTTCCCCGTGCGATGGAATAGTAGGCGTCAGTTCGACCTAGGGTTCCATTTGGGAGACCCAAAGTCAGAACCAAGATAGCTTAGGTTGTAAATAATGACTAACATGTTTACTTCATTTTGTTTTGGAGCTAACCTTGATTGCAGGGATCGAAGGAATGAATTTCTACAGCTGAGCCGCCTCAATGGATTGAGGTGCCTCACTGGGGCTAGGCGCCCGGATGGATACGGGCGCACCAGTGGAAGGCTAAATCGAAGCAAACGAAGCAAACTGCCAGGAAGCCTCTGGACCAAAGCAGCTCAGGCGCCCATGACCTTACGAGCGCCCCCATCAGCCCAGGAGCCCCTGTGAGATGGATAAGCGCAGACCGAATCTGCGGATAAGAGATCGCGCAGGAGAGGCCACGTGTAGGTGCCCTCATCGACCCAGGCGCCCCTATGGGTGCTATAAAAGGGGGTTCACCCACAAGGCTTCAGATAACATCGCTCTCAACGCTCCAAGCATTTTCGTTCAAGTGCTATGCTCTGACAAGCTCCGACTTCGAGATTCCAGCGCCGACGACGATCCTCTGCTCCAAACTTCGATCCACCTCGGGCGTCGGTAAATTTAATTTACGAAAAGTGTTGTAAATTAAATTTTCAGTTCTATATCTGTACTCAATTTGTAAAAGACTTTTGACGACTATAGAATTTCCCAACGTAAATGGTCAAGGACCGTGAGCCTTGGAGTAGGAGCCAACCGCGACTCCGAACCAAGTAAAACCAACTTGTGTTCGCGTTTGATTTTTTATTTTCCGCTGCGTAATTTCTCTGTTTTTCGAAAAAAATTTGATATCGATATTCACCCCCCCCCCCCTATCGATTTTCTCCGATCCAAGAAAAGCCAAGTCTGAGACATCTTCAGACATGGGATAGCTCAGCATATGTGCTGAGAGGGGATACTGATAAGATTGGAATCTCGTGCGCTTGTTCGTAGGCTATCCTAGAGGAACGAAAGGTGGTTCTATAGTTCTAAGGATCAGAGGGTAATCGTTGGGACGAATACCAGATTCTTAGAAGAAGACTATGTGATGAACCACAAGCCCATTTGTAGACTAGGTCTTGAAAAATTATGAGGGGATGTTCTGACCTTAGTACCAACTGTACAAGAAGATATACCACAAGTCACTGCACCGCGTGTCACAGAAAATACACAGGTGGTGCCTTGTCATAGTGGGATCGTTGTTAGTCATCCTACAGGATTCATGTTCTTGGGAGAGTCTTCGGACTTTATCCCTGGCGACCATGAATCAAGATCCCTAGACCTATGACAAGGAACATCCGCTTTAAAGAGATAAATCCGGTCATATGGATTTATTCAAATGACGGATGAGATTTGTGTATGTAAGAATTGTGAAGGAAACGTAGTGGTGTTCTTGTACTATATGTAGATAATATTTTGTTAGTTGGCAACAATGACAAAATATTATAAGACGTAAGGGTATGGTTTTCTAAACAGTTAATATGAAGGACTTAGGAGATGCAGGTCACATCCTTGGCTATCAAAGTTCTAAGGTATCACCAGAGAAGGATGTTGTGCTTATCCCAAGCTTCATACAGTGACACTGTCTTATCTCGTTTTAGCATGGAAACCTCCAAGAAAAGTTTTGAACTTTTCAGCTGTGGAGCTACTCTATCTAAGGAGATATGTTTAGATTATCAAAGGAGATAGAGAAGGTAATGACAGTTCCTTTAGCATCGGCTATAGAAAACCTCAAGTATGCTAAAATCGACACCGGATATCTGCTTTGCCGTGGGCATGGTTAGCAGATATCTGAGTAACCCAGGTCAAGGAAATTGGATTTCGGTGAACGTTTATATTAGTGCCTGAGAAGGACTAAGGATTATAAGCTGGTTTACCGGGCAGACCAATTCCCTATAGGTTATATGGATACAGACTTCCAGTCGGATAGGGTTAAACATAAGTATTCTTCGGGGTTTTGTGTTTACTTTAGGAGGTAGAACCATAGTTTGGAGGAGTGTCGCGCAGCGGCTGCGTGATAGACTTCACCATGGAAGCAGAGTAAAGTGGTAGCCTCTAGGGCAGCCAAAGGAAGCTACATGGTTCAGCAACCTCAAGATGGACTTCGATGTGATTCCTGGTTTGCTTAGAGCGATCACATTTTTGTTGTGATAAACAAATGGTGCAGTTGCAAACTCGAAGGAATCACGAGCCCATAAGGCGAGTAAACACATAGAGCACAAGTATCACCCAGGAGAGGAAAAGTTGTTGTTGCCTAGATTACATCAGGGGACAATCTGGGAGATCTTTTCACTAAGGCCTTGATAGCGAGAGTTTTAGGCATGTGGAGGATCAGCGAGTGATAAGTACCATTTTATTGATCATTTTAGTTGCCAAAATCCATGTTTGACCCATGTTTTTCTTGCTTAATTGTGAAATTACCCTAGGTTTTAGAACTTACTTTTATTTTGGACTTAATTGCAAATCTTGATATATTTGAATTATTTTACCACTAAATTTTTGATCTATTTTTTTTATAGGCATGAAAGGATCATGGACCGAGGGCATACTGGGTCAATCTTGAGTCGGAAGTGGACCCGGATCGAGTTATCAAGCTTCGGATTAATCTGGGTCGTCCGATTCAAAAACGGCTAGATCTGAGCCATCTGGGACCATCTGAGGCGATCCGAGCTAGGGTTAGGGCTGATCAAGTACTCTGATCATGATCTGAAGGTTTCATCCCAATCAGAGCTCATTCCACCGTTGGATCAAGCCAAGGGGTTCTAGACTGTCCATTCAAAGATTAGGTTGATCTAGACCATCCGTTGCAAATCTAGAGGATCCGAGCTACCACGAGGCAGATCTTGACCCTTGATCAACATCATCAAAGTTTGGTTCAGATCGGATGAAGATCAGCCGTTGGATTTTCCCAAATCAATCTGAGCCGTCCGTTGTCAAGTACTTAATCAAATTTTCTCCACACTTCTTCCTCGTCACGTCTTCGCCGCAACAGCTTTCTTCCTCGTTTTGTTCTTAGTGTTCTTCATCGATTTGCTTCATCCGAGGACGTGACCGCATCATTCTCTTCTTTGGATCAAGTTCCAGATCATTGGCAAAGTGTTTCCGTGAAGAAGCTGGCTCTAAATTGCCCAAGAACAGGGCTGATCGAGGTTTCGTCAGTTCTGCCGTCGCTTTCCTGGATTTCAGCTGCGCACCATTTCATCCACCTGAGTAGTTCAGAGGGGTTCCCGGAAGTGCTTGGATCAATCCCAAATCATCATCGCAATCGGGCGTAGCTGGGCTGAAGGAATTGGATGGGTTTTCGTATTTGAGCAGAGCTGAGCTAGATTTGACTTGCAGAGGCAGTTTTCCGGCGATGTGTTGAGCTTACGGGTTCGAGGCTCATATCTTGTGTGACGGCAAGAAGAATTTGAGCCCAGAGAAGGGATAGATGCTAGGTTACTTTGTGAACTTTCAATTCTTTTGCAGTAGTTTCAATTTCTGCCGCAATTTCTATTTCTAAATTTCTGTTTCAGTTGCTGTAATTTAAGTTTCTGAATTGTTTTGCTCTAATTAGTGTAAACTCTGCAAGTAGTTAGCTAGGAGGCTTGTCTAGTGTACAATTAACTTCAATTCTAGCTTATTTCATTTTTATTGCTTGCGTATCATTCTTGCGTGCCAGATTCAATTTCTGCAAGTTCTTAGTTGTAGCATCGGTAGTTTGTTTCAAGTAAACTTTAGATCATTCTGAATCTTATTTGAAAATTAGAATTGTGACTCGATTCCAATTTGCTCTGTTGTTCTGCGTTTAATGGTTGTTTTCATTTCTGAATTCTGCTTTCAATTGTCTGAATTGTTGCTGCGTTCCAGTTTTTTTTCAAGCTGCGTATCAGCCCCTTCTTTCTTGCGTATCAACCTTTGAGTCTGAATTTTGCAGCAGTTTTCTTTTCTTAATATCAGCTTGTTCTCATTTCTAGAATTTCAGATAGGTTACATTAAACTTGCTTCCGAATTCCAGTTGCTTCGCATTTAGTTCAATTACTTGTTGCGTATCAGTTTTTTTTGGTTTGTGTATCAGCTGTCTGCAGTTCCTAATTCTTGTATCAAGTGGACAAGTGTTTTGTGAACTGCGCATTCAGCTTGTCTCGTCTGATCATGCATTCAATCTGCTTTTGAGTTGACTAGTCTTCATCTTTAGGTTCCTTCATTTCATTTCATTTCTGCACTTAGTGTTTCTAAACTGATCAGTTCTTGCTGTATAGTAGTTTCACATTTCTGAATTGCTATTTTTAGTTCTGAGTTTCATCCTCCTATTTCTGAATTCCTTCAGCAAAAGTTTTTGCCTATCACTTTAACTGTATCTTGCCTTACAAACTGAGTTGGTTAGTTCCCAAAACCCCAAGTTCTATTTGAAACCCAAAAAAAATATCAATGACACATAAACTCAAGCTCGATTCAAACACTCTCAACTAACCCTAGGAAAAATACGACCTATGGCTCCTTTACTACGTTTTCATTCTTTGATTGCAAAAAGGGTTTCCAGCTTTCACACATCTAAATTTGAGACCCACACTTTCGTGACACCTAATTCTGAGGGCATCAGCGAGTCAGATGTATGACATTTTGAGAACAACAATATCTTTAAGTATAAGTGGGAGATTGTAAGATATGTATACTGAAAGACATAAATTTCTTTATATGAACATTTTCCTTTTGAAAAGTGAATCACAACTACACTAGGTGCTTGTTTACATTAGTACATGCACGAAGTCCAATTACTTTGCGTTGTAGATAACATGGTGTGTGGTGTCGCACGGAAGATAATGTTATCAGTTCCTTGCTTTGTATAAAATAAAGGCCCACAACTGAGATGGAATTGGACAACCCATCGGGATGGTTGTAGTGTAATTAGGTGTGGTTGGTAATGACCATAGAATTACACTAGTGTGCTTTGAATACATTGGGTATGACCAAAACCTGAGGTTATCCAATTTGTACTGACTCGATAATTGGATAGGACCTCAAGATATTATTATGGAATACGATCTCTTAATCCCGAAATAATATCGGGCATATATTATTAATTATTATTTCTTTGATTTACCAATGGGCGAGATCTATTCTGCTAGATCAATAGGCCCGGAAAGTTGGGAGATAATATTAATAATATGATGTGCCTATGATTATTGACGAAATCCGTGTCCTGGTGAGTCAGGATGATGATGCCCCCTTGATCCGCTCAAAAGGTTCAACGTGCTAAACCCTGCAGGTGAATTTGATCTAGCACGAAGATAAGGTTGAGTGGTACTAGTCAAGGACCCAGATGTTAATTAATTTAAATTGTCAATAATTTAATTAATTAACGGGCATTCGAGATCTTAAACACGGAGGGATGGACGACTCGTAATAAGTGAAGCTCATATGTAAATATGGGGGTTGGTGAGGTAATTCAATGGGGGTCCTTTAGTAGAATGGATCCTCATTAATGACCCGGGTCCATTAGCAGGCCAAGATCCAACTCCTCCTCATGGTCCCTAGCGTAGCCCTATATAAACCCTATGGTATTATGGAACCAGAAATTAATTGATCCAATTAATTAATCCAGCTATAACACAAGAAAATCCTATTTTTATTCTCTCCTCTCTCTCTACCTCTCTCTCGGTTCAACGGCGCCACCTGTAGAGCAGGGACCAGGGGCCGCTGAGGTGACGAATCTATTTTTTTTTTTTTTTTTAATCGGTTCAGCGGCGCCGAAAAACAACCTTGCTATTTTTTCTTCTACACGCAGTGCAGCACCGGATGAAAAAAAATAGGAAACCTGTTTCTCTTCTGCATCCTTGCATGCAACGGTGGCACGCCGGGCGTGCATGCAAACGGCGGCGCAAAGAAAACAGCTTCTCCACGGGAAGTGGCGGGCACACAGGGTCTGCATGCCAATGGCGGCGCAAAGAAAACATTGTTTTCTTCTCCACGGCTTTTGCTTTGCCAAAGCATTGAAATTGCCTTGCCTCACGCTTTTCAAGGCAGAGAAAATTGCTTTCGACTCATGGCAATTAAATCGCCAACCGGCAATTGAAGCTGCTGTTTGGAAAATAATTGCCGCAGGGCAATTGAAGCTGGGGCTTGGAAAATAATTGCCGCATGTCAATTAAATTGCCGAAGGGCAATTGAAGCAGCGGCTTGACAAAGAATTGTCGCATGGCAATTCTTGGCTTCGGTCAGCAGCCGCGTGACCAATTGTCTCAGTGGAGATGAAAACATGGTTCGCATAATTTTCTCAAAGGAAGAACGAGTTTCACACGTAACTCTTCTCAAGGGAACAGAATTGTATGACCTTGAGTTGCTAACACAATTTTCTCAAAGAAAGTGAGGTTGCACATATAACTTTTCTCGAGGGAAGAAAATTGCACGAGCTTGAGAGGGGCGTTTTTTCTCAAGAGAGAAAAATTGTGTAATTTTTGTCAAGGGAAGAAAAATCTACTCAGGGTTTGTGTTTGGATTATCTCCTTGGAGCGGCCGGCGACATCCCTTTGGCAATGGATTGGCAGGCGCAAGGAGAAGGGATCGACTTGGTGACCATGGGTCTTGGTAGATCGTCGCCCACACGACGTCTAGGAGGGGAGAGTCATACGGTAGAAGATCGTAAGGTAATGGAAGATATAATTCTTCTTTGACTCCTTCGTTCTTATTTAGTGCCTTATTGATTCGTCTCGTCATTTCATGTTTAATAGTTTATTATTTTGATTCCAAATTTGGTGAATAAATTATTAACTGGACCCCGACCATAAACACAAAAGCTGGCGATCAACTCGTTGCCTTTTCTGCAGTCGAACGGTAGAGTAAATTACAAGGCCAGTTTTGGTAATTGGCTAAGTTGTAATTTGGACCGTTCGATACGGCACGAGACGGTTGATGGGAGACGGCTCTCCATTCGGATTAAATTTTTAATCCGTAGGCATGGAGTGGTTTCTCGGATCGATTAGGTATTCACTAAGGAATCCCGCCAAGCCATACCTCACATTAGATGCCAATGATACATTTGATTCATTTTCAAAGGTTCTTTCCTCTTATTATGATTAGATGATGAGTTATTGATTTCTATTTGCATCGTGGAAGTTTTTGGTTCAAGAGTGTACAAATTGGCAAGTAACGCACCGGAACAGATAATCTCTCTATTCCTTTTTATAACAACTTTGTCATTAAAAGAAATAGAATATCCATCCATAAATAATTTAGAAACTTAAATAAGATTCTTTCTAAATGAAGGTACATAAAGGCAATTTCTTAAAACCAAAACATTATTTCTATCAAAAGATAAATATACTTCTCCCACTGCAATAGCCGCCACCTCCGTAACATTGCTCATGTAGACGGTAATCTCTCCCTCAGCTAGTCGTCTGGTTTCCTGGAACCCCTGCAATGAATTGCAGACATGATCAGTGTCTCTCGTATCTACACACCAGGTACCGGTAGATAACACCTCTAAACATGTTTCAACAACTAAACAAAAAGATATACCTTGATTTTTCTCCTTCCGACAGGGATAGTCCGCCTTCCATGTCCAATCTTCTTGCACGTGAAGCACTTGCCTTTCGGCTTCTTCACACCAGCATGAGGTCCCTGAGATCCAGTTGCCTTCTTTGCTAATCCTTGTTTCTTCTTCTTCTTGCCTTTCGGCTTAGAAGTAGAAACCTTTTCAGCAACGGAAGCATGAGCACTCTGACGAAAAAGCCCCTCTGCTGGCATAGAAGTAGATCCAGTCGACCTCGGTTTCCCCATCGATCTCCGCTCTAAGGACTTCCATCTCATTCAAACGAGCCATCATTTTGAGAACACAATCTTGTTGAGTTCTCCCGGCACCAAAACATAAAACGCAGCAAGATCCTTCGAGCGATCCATGCGAAAGAAAAACTCGTACGAAGTTCATCTATCTAATAGATCTATCTACAGTGTATACCTTTGGATCGTGCCCTTTGCTTATCCCGCTCGTCCAAGATGTGCCGGATCTCTTGCACGTTCAAGTGTCCGTGCCTCTATTCGTATCCACACAGACACAATCTCTCAACTTCGGGAAGAACTACCTTAGTTGTGCTAGCAACTTGAGATAGTTCACAAGACCACCAAGAAACCACAAGGGTTTCGGCCAAGAGGGGAGGAGAGGAAGAAGAGAGGAAAGGAAGAAGAAAAGCACACCCTCATTTAAAATGACTAGAGCCTCTTTTATATTCATCCCATAAATATGAAGAGTCTTTTGTCACTTTGACTTCCCTTCATTAAAGCCAATAAAGAGCACATCTTTTCATATGACTCTTCACCTTCTCTTCATCCAATGAAGAGAGACTTTTTTTCTCTTTCCTTCGCATGCAATTCCGACCGGGCCTCTCGGGCTTCCGACTAAGTCTCCCGACCAAGTCTCCCGAGTGTCGAGCTCCCGACCTAGTCTGCCGAGCTCCAACCCAGTCTGCCGAGTGCCGAGCTCCCGATCATATATCCCGAGTTCCCAACTCGGGCTTAGATCTCCCGAGTTCCCAACTCGGACTCAGGTCTCCCGAGTTCCCAACTCGGGCTCAGATCCCCCCCTCCCCCCGTCCCCCCCGAGTTTCCAACTCGGGCTCAAATATGCCGATCAGATTTTTCGAAGAATTGTGTCCTTTGTGTGTGACCCAATAGGTTCTCGTGACGTTGGCAATGCACCTAAACACTTTAGACACAAACACAATGAGCGACATCAAGCAATGCATCATTGCTACCCAAGTAACAAGAAAAGTCGAGATCCGACTAAACCTCCGTGACTATGATAATGTATGACCTTGTCCTTCTATCCTTGATATTTAGATTGACCAATGAGGCATAGACCGTGTCATCCTCAATCAATCTTGTGTTTCTTGATCCCCGAGTAGACTCACTCAAACAAATGAGCTCAATATCTCATATTGACTCATTTGAGCATGACTATACGTTTTAGCAGTCCTACTCGATCAAGGGGCCCACAGATATCACTCTCGTTATATGGGAGGGATAGATCCCATCTACATCACTCACATCCCTCCGCATAATTCATTACATACCCAGTGATCACCTTTATAGTCCACCCTGTTACGGGTGACGTTTGATGATACCAAAGTACATAACTCCTTATGTAGGGAACCGTAGTGACTTCAAGTCTAAGGACTATTCATACTAATAGTCACATGAGAAAGTTTATGATACTCATATAACAATCTATGAAACTTTCTCATGGCGGGTCAATTCAGTACACATTCTCCAATATATACCCATGTGTCAACATGATATCACATATCCATGACTTGTGAGCTCAAGTCATCAGTTGACCTACATGCTAGTCTCCATGCATTAATATTGTCCTTGAATATTAATGCTTGACTAGAAATAGTTTAGTGTAGTGTTCTCTACATCATCTCACTATCGATTTAACCAATCGATATGATGTAGACAAGAACCTACTACATAAGGACATTATTATACTTAGTTATTTGGCACAAATACAAAGGATGCATAATAACCAAACATGCCTTTATCAATGATAGAATATGATACAAAATGTCCCTAGTCAATCATCACATAATTGGCTCTAGGGCTCCTACTAGCAGATCCCTCACGGGTGTTCCCTCAATCATGGTGGTCGTCATCATGTTCCTCATTGCCTCTTGCCTAGCAGCCCGATTCTGGTGTCCGATGAGTTCCTTGAGATTGAACGTCATATCATAAGTAGTAGCCATGGCCTGATGTTGATTTTGCAGTACTTTGACATACAAGTCAAAATGTAACACCGCACCATCTCGTCTGCCTTCACCCACTACTTATAACGTTCCTTCTCCTCTTCACTAGAATTCTCGCTAGGCTTTTCAGGACAGATCTCAAAGAGTACAAATTTGTACTCCTCAGCAGTCAAGACAATGCCCAGGATTCATTTCCAATCAATATAGTTAGGGCTAGTAAGTTAATAATCTTTCAAAATAACAGCAAGTGGGTTGAAAGTCATTTTGAAAATATCCTGAGAATTACAATGATCAAAACATTAGATTTCAAAATAATATTGATTCCTCAAACAATATAATTTTAAAATCAACCAACACCTCAAAACACCGAAAATATCGTATGCCACGATAGTGTGGACGTATACGAATTCTACATTTGTAAGAGGAGGTTTTACCCATTAATTTTATTATCTTGTCAACCTAACTTTTTGACAAATAAAATTAATAGTTAGTTCCTCTTCGGCCCTACAAATATTAGCAGTGACTCCGATGGGGAGGATACTATTATTTGCATCTAAGTGTTCACCATTACACGATACTAAGGCAATCATCGAGGATTACAAGTTGGAGTACAAATATAGAATTTACAACGAAATTACAGCACTTAAAAAAATGAACTATTATCGATGACCGGAGAAGTTGGAAGTTCGAAGCAGCGGGTCGTTGTCGGCGGTTGAATCACGAGTACGGAGCTTGTCGGAGCGTAGCGCTTGAATGAGTGCGTAGTGAGAAAGTTGTTCTGAAGCCTTGGGGGTGAACCCCTATTTATATCAGTCACTGGGGTGCCTGTGTTGAAGGGGCGCCAGACACGTGACCTATCCTGCGAGAACTCTAATCCGTAGACTTGGCCAGCGCTTATCCCTTCAACTGGGGTGCCTGAGCTGACTGGGGTGCCTGTGTTAACACAGGCGCCTCATTTGACTTGGTCTAGAGGCTTGCGTGGCAGTGTGCTTCAATTGCTTTGGAGTAACTCTTCACTAGGGCGCCTGTTTCAACACAGGCGCCTAGCCCAGTGAGGTGCCTCACTCCATTGGAGCCGCCTAGCAGAAGAAATCCCCTTTCCTTTATTCTTGCAACCAGGATGAGTTCCAAAACACAAGAAACATATAAATGATATAAAATAAAGCTTGATTTACAGCCTGAGATGTCTTGGTTCTGACTTTGGACTTCCCAAATGGAACCCTAGGTCGAACCGACGCCTAATGTTTCCTCCTACGGCGAACGCGTCCTCACCTACTACTCTCGGGAGAATTTACCTTTTAGTCAACCGGCTCCTCCAGTTGGACATTTGCCCAGCTTCACTCACCAGGTCTTCGTGCCCAATCCGCGACTAGGTCTTAGTGCCCAGCTTCACTCACTAGGTCTTAGTGTCCAACCTTACGTCATTACTTAGTTGCCCAGCCCACGGCCAGGAATTAGTGCCCAATTCATAGAACCAGGACATAGTGCCTAGTGTACCTAGGACTTTTCTTGCACACTTAATTAGCATTGTTAGATCACAACAACACCTTAACTTCTGAACCCTTTGCCATTATCAAAACATAGGTTCAACTTTGGTGCTTCCGGCACCAATAATCTCCCCCTTTTTGATTTATGAGAACATGGTTCAAAAAGTTAAGTTAATATAACATTCTATAGCCATCTAACAACAATAAGTATCACAAGAAATACTTAAAACAAATTCGTTTATCTCCCCCTAAAAATGTTCTCCCCTTGAATTTTTCAATTATATACGGGTTTTTGTAAATCTTCTAAGTGCTTTTAAGTTTGACTAAGTGTTTGTCAAAATCGAGCATTTGCAAAAAAACTTTTCAACACTTAGACAATTTTTTGAAAAAGTTTTGCAATTCTAACTTTTGTTAGAGATCTTTGTAAACATAAATTCACTTAGGCAAGACAAATTTTGAAAATAGATTTCCCTTAAAAAGTTTCGATTTTGAGAACTTGGGAAAACATTTGATTATTACCAAAAACTTTTTCTATAGTTAGAAAAATTTGCTTGAAAAACACTGTGTGCATTTAAAACAATCTTTAACCAATTTTTTCAAACAAAATTTGTTCACTAAGAAGAATTTTACTTAGCACCATTTGCCAAAAAAGTTTCAGAAGAAATTTAGCTCAGACAACTTTTGTTTACTAAGAAAAATTTCCTTAGGAATATTTAAAACAATTGCACTTAGATATATTTAAAGTCCTTTGGAAGTTTTTGAAAGCACTTAAAAATAACTTTGAAGTATTAGAAGCATTTTTAAACATTCAAAGGTATTTAGAGAAAAATTTAGAAACATTTTTGAAATACTTTAGAGAATTTTGAAGATACCTAGAAAATTTTAAAATACTTAGACATTTTACTTTACGTTTTGAAAAAGAGATGAAAATTTTGAAAAATTTGAAAATTGGAAAAATTTTCTCCTCTGTTTTTCTCTCTCTCCCCTTTGTCATATATCAAAAGAAATTGATAACAATTATTGCAAGTAATTTCAAACTTAGAGAAAAAACTTGAAAATCTGTATTGAATCAACTCTAATTAATTCAAGCAAGAAAAGAGACCAAACTAAATTAAACCAATCTTGTTCGGGTCCTGTCTAACCCAGTTAGATACTTACTAACAGTTATAAAATAATTGCTTTCACTAGGGTTATTCAAGTTAAGTGATCTGACCAAGTTAGATTTTTTAAGCTTGACACTTAACCTAATTGCTGTTCAATT